>JARQOC010000007.1:194806586-194860040 GCA_033576535.1 Allobates femoralis
CACCGCCACCAGGGCCGCTGGAAGAGCGGGGTTCAGCGCCAGAAGAAGGCGCTTCAATGAACGCGCCATCTTCTGGGGCGGCTGCGGGCTGAAATTTGCAGCGTGGGTGCCCAGAAAGCTTGGGCCTCCCTGCGCTGCGGATTCCAGCCCCCAGCTGCTTCGCTGTACCTGGCTAGACATAGAAATTTCGCAGAGCCCCACGCATTTTTTTTTCATTATTTCATGAAATTCATGAAATAATAAAAAAAAGGGCTCCCCTATATTCTTGTGTCTGGCCAGGTGCAAATAGGCACCTGGGGGTTGGGGGCAGCCCGTCGCTGCCTGCTGGATCCGGCTGGTTCCAGAAATACGGCGAAGCCCATGTAATTTTTTTTCTGAAAAATCAATAAAACAATCCTAAAAAAGGGACGGCATCTTTATTAACCCCTCGCCCATAGTCCAGGGGTTCATAAAGATGCAGTCCCTTTTATTTACATTGTTTTATGGATTTGTCAGAAAAAAATTTCACGTGGGCTTCGCCGTATTTCTGGAACCAGCCGGATCCAGCAGGCAGCGACGGGCTGCCCCCAACCCCCAGGTGACTATTTGTACCTGGCCGGACACAAGAATATAGGGGAGCCCTTTTTTTTAATTATTTCATGAATTTCATGAAATAATAAAAAAAAAAATGCGTGGGGCTCCGCACAATTTCTATGTCTAGCCAGGTACAGCTAAGCAGCTGGGGGCTGGAATCAGCAGCGCAGGGATGCCCAAGCTTTCTGGGCACACCCCGCAGCAAATTGCAGCCCGCAGCCGCCCCAGAAGATGGCGCGTTCATTTAAGCGCCATCCTCTGGCGCTGAACCCCGCTCTTCCAGCGGCCCTGGTGGCGGTGGCACACTGGGTAATAAAGGGGTTAATACCAGCTTTGTTATACAAGCTGGTATTAAGCCCGAGATTCTTAATGTCAGGCCATGTTTGACCCGGCCACTAAGAATCTCCAATAAAGGGTTAAAAAAACACAACATAGAGAAAAGTTTTTATTAGAAATAAAAAAAAAAAGCCATTAATTAAAAAAATCCTCTTCCGTCCGACGTAGTCCAAAAAGCGATGTCCTTTCTGCTACATCCCTGTGCATAGATATAGATGTCTATGCACAGGGAATGAGCAGACTGAGAACAATCTCAGCTCTGCTACATCATCTCTGTGAGCAGGCGGGCTCTAGGACCCTGGAGCTGCGGCAGCCTGCACAGAGCAGACAGCCGGACTCGGCTCGCAAAGTAACAGCAGTTACTTTGCGAGTTTCCCTGCAATTACTTGCACAGTAATCAGACCAATGCAAGTCAATGGCAATCCTAGTTTTGTCTGAGTCTCTGACAAAACTAGGATTGATATTGATTTGCATTGGACTCGTTGCTGTGCGAGTAATCGCTGGGAAACTCTCAGAGTACCGAGTCCTGCGAGTCCCTTACTACTTGCCGAGTAACGAGTCCTAGCGAGTAGACTCGCTCATCCCTAATAGAATCTCATCTACTTACATAATTCTGAAGATCATCCACTTCTGGCTTTCTAATGTTTTCCTATTGCGCAGCATCCATTTCCACCATGGCAGCCATATTTACACCCCAAGTGATGACTGTGCAAATTTGATGCCTGCTGGCAGTGCTGGCAACTCAAGAAACCTGCCGCACATGCCGCCCGCATCCTTGTCCTAGTTCTCTTCTCCCCGCAGCCCAGTCACTGCAGTTCACTCCACACAGCCCACTCACCCACACATCTTGCTTCCGCATGCAGCCCACTCACCCCCAAAGCCCGCTGTCTCCTGCAACACACTCTCCCCACACAGCCTGCTCAACTTTGCAACCCCCTCAACCCTGCAACCTACTCTTCCCTGCAGCCCACTTACCCCCACAACCAATTCACCTCCTCAAACCAATTCTGCTTTCCCTCAAAGCCCATACCCGCACAGCCTGCTCTATCTCACAGCCTGCACTATCCAGCAGTCTACTCTCCCCCAGCCCACTCTCCCTTGCAGCCCGCTCACCCCGCAGCCCACTTACTCCACAGAACAGTCACCATAGCATGGAACTGAGCATAAGGTGAGCAGTGAGCAACCACAGGGGGGCAGAGAATGACCACAGGTAGGGCAGAGAGACAGCACAGGTGAGGGTAGACTGCAACAACAGGGGGGCAAATACATAGAATAGGGGGGCACAGAGCAGCAACAGAGGGGAAGAGAGACAGCACAGGAGTGGCACAGAGACATCACGGGGGAAAAAAGAGACAGTAGAGCGTTGGAAGAAAGTTACCGCAGGGGCTGGCAGAGAGACAGAACAGGAGGGCAGACAACAACCACATGGGGCAGAGAGACAGAACATGAGGGCAGGGGGGCAAAGAGTGAACACAGGGGAGGCTGAGAGACAGCAGAGGAGGGAACAGAGAGAAAACATAGGGGTGGTAGTGAGCAACCACAAGGGGAGCCAGAGACACAGCAGAGGGCGGCAGAGAGTGACAAACTGTAATAAACTCTCATGTAATTATGCACACCTTCTCAGCAGCTCTCTATTTCCTACTCCCTTTTCTCTTAATACAATGTAGTTTCAGTTCCCATAGAAGCTTCTGTTCTGGTAAGAACACAGAGGGAGAGAGCTATTGCAGATCTGACTTATCTAGACTCTCTATATTTCTCTAAGCAGGAATCCCTACTGTGACAGTTTGTGTGTTGAATTTGACTTCTTTTAATGCTGCAAACACAGCATAGAGGAGGATACAGCCCCCATACTGATCTCCTGTGCAGTGATGTGAATATGTGACATGAATGTTCATCCTATGGGGAGTGGACAGCAGAGAACTAAGTGGATCATTCACTGTGAGTGATAGATGGAATTAATCTCTTTATTTGAAGTTTACAGAAGATAGGAAGGGAATATAAATAATAGAAATACATAAATAGAAAGCGCTTAGAAAATGATAGCAGTTACATATGGACTTTTTACTTGACAGAAATAGGTTTATTAGTAAAAATACATTTATTTACATACATTGGGAGAGTTCATGGGGGAAGAGACAGTGGACATGGAAGAGACTGTACAGCAGTAGACAGCTGCCAACCCAGCGCTACAAAACCAGCCCCCAAAGTGATGTCCCCACCCTTCGGATGCGCTAGCATTGGGCTCCTACCTCAGTAGTGGGAAAGTCTTTATTGAATACAGATTTTTACCTAAGAATTGAGAATTTTAATAATGACTAATTACTAGTGATGAGCGAGTATGCTCTGCGCTGCTCGGTACTCGCACGAGTATCACTGTACTCGGGCTACTCGGCGAGCACCGAGTAATCTCGTGGTCCTCATCCCTGCATGTTGGCGCTCTTTAGAGAGCCAGCCCACATGCAGGGATTGGCTGGCAGACCACTGCAATGCCACAGCCCTGTTAGTTGTGGCATTGCAGTGATTGGCCGGCCTGCACAGCGTGACCGAGCCTTTATAAGACCCTGCCGCGCTGTGTTCTGCACACAGCCATCCAGACAGTGAGTATAGGGAGAGTGTCTGCTGCTGCTTAGGGACAGATTTGCGGCCCTCATAGGTAGATCCGGAGCAGGGCTGCAAACTGCTGCTGACCACAACAGTCCTTCTCAGGACTAATCTAGGAGGATATATTCAGGGTGATCCAGATCGGGATCCAAGCTTTTCTGTGACCATAACAGTCATCAGACTGTTGTACTTACTAGCTTGATATATGTTAGGGACTAAAATCCTTCTCTCCTGTGACCATAACAGTCACCAGACTGTTGTACTTACTACCTTGATACAGGTTAGGGACTAAAATCCAACTCTCCTGTGACCATTACAGTCAACAGACTGTTGTACTTACTACCTTGATACAGGTTAGGGACTAAAATCCTTCTCTCCTGTGACCATAACAGTCACCAGACTGTTGTACTTACTACCTTGATACAGGTTAGGGACTAAAATCCTACTCTCCTGTGACCTCAACAGTCACCAGACTGTTGTACTTACTACTTTGATACAGGTTAGGGACTAAAATCCTACTCTTCTGTGACCATTACAGTCACCAGACTGTTGTACTTACTACCTTGATACAGGTTAGGGACTAAAATCCTACTCTCCTGTGATCTGAACAGTTACCAGACTGTTGTACTTACTACCTTGATACAGGTTAGGGACTAAAATCCTACTCTCCTGTGACCATTACAGTCACCAGACTGTTGTACTTACTACCTTGATACAGGTTAGGGACTAAAATCCTACTCTCCTGTGACCTCAACAGTCACCAGACTGTTGTACTTACTACCTTGATACAGGTTAGGGACTAAAATCCTACTCTCCTGTGACCATTACAGCCACCAGACTGTTGTACTTACTACCTTGATACAGGTTAGGGACTAAAATCCTACTCTCCTGTGACCATAACAGTTACCAGACTGTTGAACTTACTACCTTGATACAGGTTAGGGACTAAAATCCTTCTCTCCTGTGACCATAACAGTCACCAGACTGTTGTACTTACTACCTTGATACAGGTTAGGGACTAAAATCCTACTCTTCTGTGACCTCAACAGCTACCAGACTGTTGTACTTACTACCTTGATACAGGTTAGGGACTAAAATCCTACTCTCCTGTGACCTCAACAGTCACCAGACTGTTGTACTTACTACTTTGATACAGGTTAGGGACTAAAATCCTACTCTTCTGTGACCATTACAGTCACCAGACTGTTGTACTTACTACCTTGATACAGGTTAGGGACTAAAATCCTACTCTCCTGTGATCTGAACAGTTACCAGACTGTTGTACTTACTACCTTGATACAGGTTAGGGACTAAAATCCTACTCTCCTGTGACCATTACAGTCACCAGACTGTTGTACTTACTACCTTGATACAGGTTAGGGACAAAAATCCTACTCTCCTGTGACCTCAACAGTCACCAGACTGTTGTACTTACTACCTTGATACAGGTTAGGGACTAAAATCCTACTCTCCTGTGACCATAACAGTTGCCAGACTGTTGTACTTACTACCTTGATACAGGTTAGGGACTAAAATCCTTCTCTCCTGTGACCATAACAGTCACCAGACTGTTGTACTTACTACCTTGATACAGGTTAGGGACTAAAATCCTACTCTTCTGTGACCTCAACAGCTACCAGACTGTTGTACTTACTACCTTGATACAGGTTAGGGACTAAAATCCTACTCTCCTGTGACCAATACAGTCACCAGACTGTTGTACTTACTACCTTGATACAGGTTAGGGACTAAAATCCTACTCTCCTGTGATCTGAACAGTTACCAGACTGTTGTACTTACTACCTTGATACAGGTTAGGGACTAAAATCCTTCTCTCCTGTGACCATAACAGTCACCAAACTGTTGTACTTACTACCTTGATACAGGTTAGGGACTAAAATCCTACTGTCCTGTGACCTCAAAAGTCACCAGACTGTTGTACTTACTACCTTAATACAGGTTAGGGACTAAAATCCTACTCTCCTGTGACCATTACAGTCACCAGACTGTTGTACTTACTACCTTGATACAGGTTAGGGACTAAAATCCTACTCTCCTGTGATCATAACAGTCACCAGACTGTTGTACTTACTACCTTGATACAGGTTAGGGACTAAAATCCTACTCTCCTGTGACCATAACAGTTACCAGACTGTTGTACTTACTACCTTGATACAGGTTAGGGACTAAAATCCTTCTCTCCTGTGACCATAACAGTCACCAGACTGTTGTCGCTGTATACAGGCAAAATGCGCAAGGGCGTTGGCAAGGGCGTTGGCAAGGAACAAGTAAGTGAACGTGATGGTGGTGCAGGCAGAGGCCGAGGTCGTGTGCAAGCACTAATTTCGCAACAACAAAGGGCACATCTACTCGCTCACATGTCCTGTCCCAAATTCTTGGGGCCCGCTGCAGTACACCGCTCTTGAACCAAGACCAGTGTCAACAGGTTGTTACTTGGATAGCGGATAATGCTTCAAGTCAGATTGGCACCTCCACAAACATCCTGTCTTCCACACGGTCAAGTGTCAGTAGCCGTGATACTGCACCGCACATTTCCCAACCTGCTCCTCCTTCCTACCACCAGGCCGAGTACATGTCCACGGACATTACTGATCCCACACTTGGACACTCGGAAGTCCAGAATTGTGTACCCATGGGTGAGTGGAGGTACAAGGCAAATTGCCATAACAAAATTTAAATTCCGCTGTCATTTGTGTGTGGTGTGGTGAAGTCTGGCCCAATCCAACCCTTCTTTATCTTGATCAGAGTCAGCCTGTCAGCATTTTCAGTTGACAGGCGGGTGCGTTTATCAGTAATGATTCCACCTGCGGCACTGAAAACACGCTCTGACAAAACGCTAGCAGCAGAGCAGGCCAGAACTTCCAAGGCGTAGAGAGCCAATTCATGCCACGTGTCCAGCTTGGAGACCCAATAATTGTAAGGCACAAAGGAATCTCGCAGTACAGTTGTTCGATCTGCAAGGTACTCCTTCAGCATCTGGCCAAACTTAGCATTTCTTGTGGCACTACACCGCACCTCACGGGCTGTGGTCCGTGAGGGGCTGAGAAAACTATCCCACATCGTAAAGACTGTTCCCCTACCTATGGCGGATTGGACTTGTGCCCCTCTCGGCCGTACGCCTTGGTTGTCCACCGATTCCTGACCTATGCCGCTAGCGTTTTGTGAGGGGAATGCTTTGCCTACTTCCGTTACTATGGCCTTCTGGAACTGCTGCATTTTGGCTGACCTCTCCACCTCAGGAATGAGAGACATGAAGTTCTCCTTGTAGCGTGGGTCTAAGAGTGTTGCCAGCCAATACTGATTGTCGGCCAAGATGTTCTGAACGCGATGGTCACGAGCCAGGCAGCTTCCAGTCATGGCCAAAAGTATTGACACCCCTGCAATTCTGTCAGATAATACTCCGTTTCTTCCTGAAAATGATTGCAATCACAAATTCTTTGGTATTATTATCTTCATTTAATTTGTCTTCAATGAAAAAAAACAAAAGAGAATGAAGCAAAAAGCAAAACATTGATCATTTCACACAAAACTCCAAAAATGGGCCAGACAAAAGTATTGGCACCCTCAGCCTAATACTTGATTGCACAACCTTTAGCCAAAATAACTGCGATCAACCGCTTCCGGTAACCATCAATGAGTTTCTTACAATGCTCTGCTGGAATTCTAGACCATTCTTCTTTGGCAAACTGCTCCAGGTCCCTGATATTTGAAGGGTGCCTTCTCCAAACTGCCATTTTTAGATCTCTCCACAGGTGTTCTATGGGATTCAGGTCTGGACTCATTGCTGGCCACCTTAGAAGTCTCCAGTCTCTTTCTCTCAAACCATTTTCTAGTGCTTTTTGAAGTGTGTTTTGGGTCATTGTCCTGCTGGAAGACCCATGACCTCTGAGGGAGACCCAGCTTTCTCACACTGGGCCCTACATTATGCTGCAAAATATGTTGGTAGTCTTCAGACTTCATAATGCCATGCACACGGTCAAGCAGTCCAGTGCCAGAGGCAGCAAAGCAACCCCAAAACATCAGGGAACCTCCGCCATGTTTGACTGTAGGGACCGTGTTCTTTTCTTTGAATGCCTCTTTTTTTCTCCTGTAAACTCTATGTTGATGCCTTTGCCCAAATAGAGAGAACAATCTTCCAAAACGTTTTAGGCTTTCTCAGGTAAGTTTTGGCTAACTCCAGCCTGGCTTTTTTATGTCTCGGGGTAAGAAATGAGGTCTACCTGAGTCTCCTACCATACAGTCCCTCTTCATTCAGACGCCGACGGATAGTACGGGTTGACACTGTTGTACCCTCGGACTGCAGGGCAGCTTGAACTTGTTTGGATGTTAGTCAAGGTTCTTTATCCACCATCTGCACAATCTTGCATTGAAATCTCTTGTCAATTTTTCTTTTCTGTCCACATCTAGGGAGATTAGCCAAAGTGCCATGCTTTAAACTTCTTGATGACACTGCGCACGGTAGACATAGGAACATTCAGGTCTTTGGAGATGGACTTGTAGCCTTGAGATTGCTCATGCTTCCTCACAATTTGGTTTCTCAAGTCCTCAGACAGTTCTTTGGTCTTCTTTCTTTTCTCCATGCTCAATGTGGTACACACAAGGACACAGGAGAGAGTCAACTTTAATCCATGTCAACTGGCTGCAAGTGTGATTTAGTTATTGCCAACACCTGTTAGGTGCCACAGGTAAGTTACAGGTGCTGTTAGTTACACAAATTAGAAAAGCATCACATGATTTTTCTAAGGGTTACAATACTTTTGTCCACCCCCTTTTTTATGATGGGTGTGGAATTATAGCCAATTTGGCTTTAGGACAATTTTTTTTGTGTTTTTTCATTGAAGACAAATTAAATGAAGATAATGATACCAAAGAATTTGTGATGGCAATCATTTTCAGGAAGAAACTGAGTATTATCTGACAGAATTGCAGGGGTGTCAATACTTTTGGCCATGACTGTACCATAAAGTCAGCCATGTGCGCCAGACTCTTAACAGCCATCACTTCAGTATCCTGACCAACACGATGACTGAACATGCTGTCCTCCTCCTCCTCCTCATCTCCCCTGTCCTCTGGCCAGCCACGCTGAATCGAGGGTATGACTGGTGTGCATGTCATATCCTCAATTTGGCCAGAGAGTTTCTCCATGTCTTCATCCTCCTCCTCCTCCTCGTCATAGTCCTCCACTGGACGTTGTGATGACATGAGGCTGGGCTGTGTGTTATCACCCACACCCACTACAGTTTCTTGCTCCAAGTCATCGCGCTCTGCCTGCAATGCATCATCTTTGTTTTTCAGCAGAGACCGTTTTAGAAGGCAGAGTAGCAGTATGGTGACGCTAATAATGGCGTCATCGCCGCTCACCATCTTGGTGGAGTCCTCAAAGTTTTGGAGGACGGTACATAGGTTGGACATCCATATCTACTCCTGAGGTGTTATGTGTGGAGTTTGACCCATTTCCCGACGGCTTAGGTGATGCAGGTAGTCAACAACTGCCCTCTTAGGCTCACATATCCTGACCAACATGTGCAGAGTTGAATTCCAACGCGTGGGGACATCACACACCAGTCTGTGGGCCGGAAGACGCAAACGGCGCTGAAAGCCGGCAAGGCCGGCTGAAGCAGCAGGTGACTTGCGAAGATGCGCAGACAGGCGGCGAACTTTTACCAGCAGATCAGACAGCTCTGGGTATGATGTAAGAAACCGCTGAACCACCAGGTTGAGCACATGGGACACGCATGGAACATGCATCAGCTGGCCTCGCCTCAAAGCTGCCACCAGGTTCCGGCCATTGTCACACACGACCTTTCCTGGCTTTAGGTTCAGAGGTGTCAGCCAGTGATCTGACTGCTGTTTCAGAGCTGTCCACACCTCTTCTGCATTGTGGGGTTTGTGACCTATGCAGACTAGCTTCAGCACAGCCTGTTGCCGCTTCGCAGAGGCAGTGCTGCAGTGCTTCCAGCTTGTGACTGGTGTGGAGGGTACAGTGGATGAGGATGCGCAGGAGGAGGAGGAGACTGAGGAGCATGACATTCCGGAGCTGTAGAGTGTCGGTGAAACCCTGACAGAGGTAGGACCTCCAATCCTTGGTGTGGGAAGGACGTGTTCCGTCCCTCACTCAGACTGGGTCCCAGCTTCCACAATATTAACCCAGTGTTCCGTCAAGGGGATGTAGCGGCCTTGCCCACAAGCACTTGTCCACGTGTCTGTGGTTAGGTGGACTTTGGCTGAAACAGCGTTGTTCAGGGCACGTGTGATGCTTTGGGACACGTGGTTATGCAATGCGGGGATGGCACATCTGGAGAAATAGTGGCGGCTGGGGACCGAGTAACGTGGGACAGCAACCGCCATCAGGTCGCGGAATGCTTCCGTCTCCACCAGCCGGAAAGGGAACATTTCTAGCGCTATGAGTCGCGAAATGTGAGAATTTAGGACTGTGGCATGTGGGGCCTTGGAAGCGTATTTGCGCCTGCATTCAAATGTTTGTTGAATGGATAATTGAATGCTGCGCTGGGACAAGGATGTGCTTGATGGTGGTGTAATTTGTGTGTGGGCAACTTCAGGTGCAGGGCCGGAGGCTTGTTCGCGGCCAGCATGGACAGGGGATTGGCTCGCACGCACAACACACGAAGACGTAGCAGTGACATCAGCAAGCACCGCTCCTCGACTCTGTTGTACTTCCCGCAAAGCCGGGTGCTTGGCTGACATGTGCCTGATCATGCTGGTGGTGGTCAGGTTGCTAGTTTTCGTACCCCTGCTGATGCTGGCATGGCAGGTGTTGCAAATGGCCTTTTTAGAGTCATCTGGAGCCAACTTAAAAAACTGCCAGACTCGGAAAGACCTAACATTGCACAGGCACTTTGTCTCGTGTTGTTGTTCCGGGGAACGGTTGCCTGCCTTCTGCCTGCGGACACGACTCTGCTTCGTACTGCCTGTTGGGATGCTACGCCTCCCTTCCCCTGTGCACTGCTGTCCTCGCTCTGCATATTCTCCTGCCAGGTTGGGTCAGCTACTGGATCATCCACCACGTCGTCTTCCTCTTCCTTGGCTAATCGCTGGACTGCTCCTCCTTCTCCTCATGTGCCACCATGATGACTGTTACAATAGTTAGGCTGTTGTTTCAGGTATACCCCCAGTGGTAAATTTTTACGCCCATTCTTTTAGAATGGGCATTACAACGACAGGATACCCGCTCCTTTTCAATGGGAAAAATGTTTTGAGGCCCTCCTGCACGTCTCTATCCAGGGACAATGTGGAGCCTCCCAATTTTTGGCTGCCCTGCCAAAGGGCTATACTACAATACACCCACTTCAGGTTTACAGGCCCTCATGCACGTCTCTATCCAGGGGCATTGGTGAACCTCCCAATTTTGGACTGCCCTGGCAAAGGAAAATACTACAATAGACCCAGTTCCTCAAAATGAGCACATTATGTCAAGACAGGGCTTCATGTACGTCTCTTCTCAGGGTCATCGGAGTGCCGCACTAGTGATGGGCGAATCCTAAATTACTCGGAATCGCTTGACTCTAGCGAGTCCGAGCACAGGACTCGCTACTCGTTGCGAGTCTAGCGAGTCCAATGTTAATGAATGGGGGAAGCGAGTAATAGCGAGTAGTGTGAGATTTACAAATCGCAGATGTGTCTCGGAAGCTTCAGCCTGAAGCAATTGTAGTTTTGTCATTTATTTGCATTGGACTAGTTTACTTTTGCAACTGTAATCGCTGTCTGTGCACAGAGATGATGTAGCAGAGCTGAGATTGTTCTCAGTCTGCTCATTCCCTGTGTACAGACATGAATGTCTGTGCACAGAGATGATGTAGCAGAGCTGAGATTGTTCTCAGTCTGCTCATTCCCTGTGTACAGACATGAATGTCTGTGCACAGAGATGATGTAGCAGAGCTGAGATTGTTCTCAGTCTGCTTATTCCCTGTGCATAGACATCTATATTTATGCACAGGGGATGTAGCAGAGAGGACATCGCGTTTTGGACTGCGTCGGACAGAAGAGGATTTTTTTAATTAAAGATGGAGTCCCTAATGGCTTTTTTTTTTATTTCTAATAAAAAATTTTCCTTGTGTTGTGTTTTTTTTAAAACAATTTAATAGAAATTCATGGCGGTCATGTCTAATATTGGCGTGACCGCCATAAATTTCGGGCTTAGGGCCAGCTGATAATACAAAGCTGGCCCTAACCTCTTTATTACCCAGCGTGCCATCGCTACCAGGGCCGCTGGAAGAGCGGGGTTCAGCGCCAGAGGATGGCGCTTCAATGAACGCGCCATCTTCTGGGGCGGCTGCGGGCTGCAATTTGCAGCGGGGGGTGCCCAGAAAGCTTGGGAATCCCTGCGCTGCGGATTCCAGCCCCCAGCTGCTTAGCTGTACCTGGCTAGACATAGAAATTGCGCGGAGCCCCACGCATTTTTTTTTATATTATTTCATGAAATTCTGAGATTCTGACTCTGAGACTCTGACTCTGAAATTCATGAAATAATAAAAAAAAAATGCGTGGGGCTCCGCGCAATTTCTATGTCTAGCCAGGTACAGCTAAGCAGCTGGGGGCTGGAATCTGCAGCGCAGGGATGCCCAAGCTTTCTGGGCACCCCCCGCTGCAAATTGCAGCCTGCAGCCGCCCCAGAAGATGGCGCGTTCATTGAAGCGCCATCCTCTGGCGCTGAACCCCGCTCTTCCAGCGGCCCTGGTAGCGGTGGCACGCTGGGTAATAAAGAGGTTAGGGCCAGCTTTGTATTATCAGCTGGCCCTAAGCCCGAAATTTATGGCGGTCACGCCAATATTAGACATGACCGCCATGAATTTCTATTAAATTGTTTTAAAAAAAACACAACACAAGGAAAATTTTTTATTAGAAATAAAAAAAAAAGCCATTAGGGACTCCATCTTTAATTAAAAAAATCCTCTTCCGTCCGACGCAGTCAAAACGCGATGTCCTCTCTGCTACATCGCCTGTGCAAAATATAGATGTCTATGCACAGGGAATAAGCAGACTGAGAACAATCTCAGCTCTGCTACATCATCTCTATGCACAGACATTCATGTCTGTACACAGGGAATGAGCAGACTGAGAACAATCTCAGCTCTGCTACATCATCTCTGTGCACAGACATTCATGTCTGTACACAGGGAATGAGCAACTGAGAACAATCTCAGCACTGCTACATCATCTCTGTGCACAGACATTCATGTCTGTACACAGGGAATGAGCAGACTGAGAACAATCTCAGCACTGCTACATCATGTCTGTGAGCAGGCGGGCTCTAGGACCCTGGAGCTGCACAGAGAAGACAGCTGGACTCGGCTCGCAAAGAAACAGCAATTACTTTGCGAGTCTCCCTGCTATCACTGGCACAGTAGCCAGTGATTACTCGCACGAGTCTAATGCAAACAATGGCAATCCTAGTTTTGTCAGCGTTTCTGACAAAACTAGGATTGATATTGATTTGCATTGGACTCGTGCGAGTAATCACTGGGAAACTCGCAGAGTACCGAGTCCTGCGAGTCCCTTACTACTCGCCGAGTAACGAGTCCTAGCGAGTAGAATCGCCCATCCCTATGCCGCACAATGTTTTCACATAAAATATTTCATGTAATCACAAAAAGTAACATACACCAGCTGTATCTCACTATTGGGTATGTGCCCTTAACATTTCCACCCTAAATATTCATTTTGGTGTCATTTTGGAAGGTTTTCTGGTGACTCCGTAAAATTGGCGTGAAACTCGGACAACATTGTTCACAGCTGTGACTTTTGATTGATAAATGCTTCCAGGGGTCTTCCCCATGGTGTTGCCATGTCATTTGAACACTCTTCTGAGACTTTTGTGACATTTTTAGGGTTTCTACATGCTGCCGGCAGTCATTTCATAAAAATACTCGGGTCTCCCATAGGATAACATTGGGCTCAGTACTGGGGCCGAGTACACGAGTATCTCGGGATGCTCGGCCCGAGCTTCGAGCACCAGAGCATTTTAGTACTCGCTCATCACTACTAATTACCGTGTTTTTCGGATTATAAGACGCACTTTTGTTCCCCCAAATTTTGGGAGAAAGTGGGGGGTGCGTCTTATAATCCGAATATGTGGAGGCAGCGGAGGCTGGGGGGGCAGCTCTGGAGCGTGTCCGGGGCTGGAGTGGGCTGGCTGCAGGGCTGCAGAGAGAGCGGGAGATCTCCTGCTCCCGCTCATTTAATATGCACTGACGCTGTCCACCTCTCAGTGCTGAAGTTGCACTGAGAGATGGACGGCGGGGAGCAGTGCATATTAAATGAGCTTGCCCTCACCCCCCGCTCTCTCTGCAGCCCCTCCATATGCCCCCCCATATCCTGTATATGGCTCCCCCACATAATACACCCACCCCCTCAATATGCTGCCCCCACATAATATGCTTTCCCCCCCCCCTCCATTAGAAAGATAGTCCCTTGCCCTGCACTCCCCCCATCATTAATGCGCCCCCACGCTGGCCGGCAGCAGATAGAATAAAAAAAACCTCCTTCCTCACCCTCCGGCGCTAAGCTCAAAGCGTCACCGCCGGCTCCCGATCTCCATGGTGCTCGGTTTCTTCCGCCCATGTGATCGGGCGATGATGTCATCGCTTATGCCCGATCACATGAGCGGAAGAAGCCGAGCACCATGGAGACCAGGAGCCGGCGGTGACGCTTTGAGCTTAGCGCCGGAGGGTGAGGAAGGAGGGTTTTTTATTCTATCTGCTGCTGGCCAGAGTGGGGGCGCATTAATGATGGAGGGAGTGCAGGGCATGGGACTATCTTTCTAATGGAGGGGGGGGAAACAGCATATTACGTGGGGGCAGCATATTGAGGGGGTGGGTGTATTAAGTGGGGGGGCCATCAATAGGGGACGTGTGCCATCAAGGGGGACGTGTGCCTGTAGTAGGGGACATGTGCCATCAAGGGGGACGTGTGCCTGCAGTAGGGGACATGTGCCATCAAGGGGGACGTGTGCCTGCAGTAGGGGACGTGTGCCATCAAGGGGGGACGTGTGCCTGCAGTGGGGGACGTGTGCCTGCAGTGGGGGACGTGTGCCAGCTATGGGAGACGTGTGCCAGCTATGGGAGATGTGTGCTAGCTATGGGAGACGTGTGCCAGCTATGGGGGATGTGTGCCAGCTATGGGGGACGTGTGACAGCTATGGGGGACGTGTGCCAGCACAAGGGAGCTATATCCAATATAAGGGTGCCATATCCAGATTAAGGGGGCTAATTCTAGGATGAGGGACCATGTACCAGGATGAGGGGGCTATGTGGGACATATACGCTATATGATTTGTTAGACGGACACTGGCATTATAAGACGGACCCCATTTAACATTAAAAATATTTTTTTTCTTTTCCTTCACCAAAATTGGGGGTGCGTCTTATAAAGCGAAAAATACGGTAATTCTGGCAGAGAAGAAAGCAAGGGTGTATGGTAATATTTATTCCAAAATTGCTTGTTTTCATGTGTAGTATTAATTTATGAAAAAAATATTAAAATTATAATTACTCTTTTATAAACTGCTAGATTTTTAGCAGATAAAACATTGATTTTTATAAAACTAAAACACACAGTCCAGTGATATTTGTTGAAATCAGGGTCTTAAACAAATCTGACAAATGAGATTATATAATACATAAACCCAATGTAAAATAACAATAAAGATCCATCTACTAAAAATGTCTCAGTAATTAGAGGTATACAGTATGTAAATACACAAGGCTGGGGTATAATATGGGCATAAAACAATCATATACATGTCTCCCTGTATAGGATATGGATAATCTGAAGCTTTAGGCTAAGTTCACACAGAGTGTTTGTCCTCTGTTTTTTGGTGATCTATTTTTAGTGCAGTTTCTGCACCAAAAACGGATCCTCTTTTTCCAAAAAAAAGTATCACAAATGCATCATCCATTTGTGCTGCTTGTTTGATCTGTTTTTTGGGGACAAAAACAGACAGATGCACAGAGACACACACACACTTTCTTACCCTTCCTGCGATCCCATGGTGATCCCTGATAATGTCTTGGAAGCACCTTTCGTACTACTCACAGAGAGGACCTGCTGGTGCCCGGGGGGCAGACATCACTGGGGCTCACCATGGGATCACGGGGAGGGTAAGTAATTGGATGTTAGTTATGCTGAAAGCGCAACAGAAAAGCAGAGAGCAAATTGACATGCTCATTTTTTGGATGCGCTTTCTGCATCTCCAACGAAGCAGTAAAAAAAAGCATCGTTATCTGAACAGCAAATTGAAAATCCCATTCACTTAGCTGGCTGACGTTTTGACTGATCTGTTTATGGTGTAATTTAAAAAAAGTGCAGCACTATAAAGAGATCAGAAATGTGCAGTGTGAACGTAGCCTTATTCTGAGCATAGCACAATGTGACAGTACATACATAGCAACCTTCTATTATGAGTTTTGTTATGCCCAATATTATGTACACCACTAATGCTAAGGTAGTATTGCGTAAAGGCACAGTCACATGATGATGAGTAAATTGACCGTTTTACTAATTACATTTGTGTACTTATTTAGAAACCCAGAACTCATCCTACCACATTGCATTGTACCTGAGAAGATTTAGGCCAGGGCCACTCTAGTGCTGGAATTTCGTCCTGGAGGTCTGTCAAAGAGCATGCTTAGTGCAGCCTTAGCAAAGCCTTAACGCATCCTAATGCTATGTTAACGCTGCCATAGAGTACCATGGGGCAGCAGATCCACGACGCATTTTACTGTGGGCACAAAAGGTGCTTGTGTTTCAAATCTCGCGCTATTTCAAGTGGACCACATGACACAGGCACCTTTTGTGCCCACAGTAACATGTGCCGTGGATCTGCTGCCCCATGATACTCTATGGCAGCATTAACATAGCGTTAGGCAGTGTTAAGGCTGCGCTAAGCCTGCTCTTTGTAGGACCCCAGGATTGAATGCCAACGCTAGTGTGGCCCTAGCCTTCCTGTTTATTTTGACAAAGTTATATGAATCATTGTGTTATATCGGGAAAGGTGTACTTTTTTTGGTGTGCAAATTTCCAAAAAAAGGTATGTATATACATATGGTACTATGGAACTGATATATTACGTAAGTGTAAAAAAATGCTGAAATGTAGGATTACTTTCAGAAATAGAAGTGATAATAGTTTATTTTTTATTAATGAACAAAAAGAAAGTGAAAGAGCAAGATAAAAACCTATGTAGGTCAAATAATATTTGAGTATGACCTGATCACTAGAGATGAGCAAACACTTTAGTGTTCAGATCGGTTCTCCAAATATTGGGAGGTTCACCGAATTGCTCGACGAACAGTTCACTGAACTCCCCGCGAACCCCACTGAAATCAATGGCAGGCAACTTAAAACAGATAGAAAACACCTTCCAAAAGTGTCCACAAGCTGCTGGGTTGCTCATATTAGTGCCAGACACCAGGAAAAGGGACAACAATCTACATAGAGTACAAAACGTTTCATGGCATTGCCTGGGTGCATGAGACATGGTCTGTGCCAGCCTGTACTCTCTTCAAATTCAGTTAAAAATAGGAGGAGGCTCACATTTGCGTAAATTTCAGAGGAGGGTGAAACTCAGTTTGAATTGATACATGAATGAGTCACAGGGCAGTAGTGGCAGCAGTTTTCTGCATTAAAAGGAAGCTGAGGAGTAAATGGAGGATGAGTGACAGGTGTTGGCATGTCACTCTGAGAGCTTCACTTTTCCAAAAATTAAGGTCAGACCACAGGAAAGAGGCATCATTTGCCCTAAACCAAAAATTGTAGAATGGCCCAGCCTGAATGCATAGCACACGGTTTGGAACAGGGCCTGGCCTAGCTCTTCAAGGTTAAACACAGAACAGGAACAGGGGGATGATTGACAGGTGTAGGACTGTTGTGCATGTTGTCCTCAATCTTCATACAAAATCTTCAATAAATGTTAGGCTACATCACACTTCGGTGGCACAAGTATCACCTTCACAGATTACTATAGGAAGTCGGATTAATGTGGGTCTGTGACCTGTATAGGTCTAGTGGGCAGGATGCCATCATAAACTTCAAGCAACCGTTCCAGTAAATTTTATGCCCTGCCACACTCAGGTGGCATGAGTGTCAGCTGCATGGACTACTGTAAGAAGAGGATTCAGGTGAGACAGTGACTTGTATAGGTAAAGTGGCAGGGGAGGTTTAGTAAACAAGGCTTTTAAATAAAAAGAAATGTGGATGTGAAAACAGATTTGGCAAAACCTGGTTCTATGCCCCAAAAGAGTTTACAACAATATTTAGGGAGATTTATGAAACAATGCTTTTAAACCCACCAAAAACGATGGGAAATTTGTCACTCACTAGTTCCATGGACAAAAGGTTCAGCACGGTGGCTCACGTGGTTAGCACTGCAGGCTTTGCAGCACTGAGGTCCCAAGGTCCTGGGTTCAATTCCCACCATGGACACAAAGGACAACATCTGCAAGGAATTTGTATGTTCTCCCTGTGTTTGCATGGGTTTCCTCTGGGCACTTCAGTTTCCTCCCACTTTGTAAAGACATACTGATAGGATGTTTAGATTGTGAGCCCCAAGAGGGACAGCATTACTGAAAAGCGCTATGGAATTAATAGTGCTATATAAGTGAATAAATATTATAATTTTCATAAAGAGGTGCAGGAGTGCCAGAAGTAGATTTGTGCTCAGAGTGCCCTGCCAAAGTTATGCCCCATATAGCAAGGAGCACGCAAGAAGAATCCCAGTCCCCAGTTTTCAAAAAAATATTGTCACACCACAGGAAAGTGGTATCCATTTTGTATAGACCCTCAATAGCAGCAATGCAGGAGGCAAGGACCCAGCATTTAAAGAGGACCTGTCACCCCCCTTGCTGCATGGCAATCTAAATGCAACACTGAATGCAGCATTACATTACTTACAGTTAGGGCCAGAAATATTTGGACAGTGACACAATTTTCGCGAGTTGGGCTCTGTATGCCATCACATTGGATTTGAAATGAAACCTCTACAACAGAATTCAAGTGCAGATTGTAACGTTTAATTTGAAGGGTTGAACAAAAATATCTGATAGAAAATGTAGGAATTGTACACATTTCTTTACAAACACTCCACATTTTAGGAGGTCAAAAGTAATTGGACAAATAAACATAACCCAAACAAAATATTTTTATTTTCAATATTTTGTTGCGAATCCTTTGGAGGCAATCACTGCCTTAAGTCTGGAACCCATGGACATCACCAAACGCTGGGTTTCCTCCTTCTTAATGCTTTGCCAGGCCTTTACAGCCGCAGCCTTCAGGTCTTGCTTGTTTGTGGGTCTTTCCGTCTTAAGTCTGGATTTGAGCAAGTGAAATGCATGCTCAATTGGGTTAAGATCTGGTGATTGACTTGGCCATTGCAGAATGTCCCACTTTTTTGCACTCATGAACTCCTGGGTAGCTTTGGCTGTATGCTTGGGGTCATTGTCCATCTGTACTATGAAGCACCGTCCAATCAACTTTGCAGCATTTGGCTGAATCTGGGCTGAAAGTATATCCCGGTACACTTCAGAATTCATCCGGCTACTCTTGTCTGCTGTTATGTCATCAATAAACACAAGTGACCCAGTGCCATTGAAAGCCATGCATGCCCATGCCATCACGTTGCCTCCACCATGTTTTACAGAGGATGTGGTGTGCCTTGGATCATGTGCCGTTCCCTTTCTTCTCCAAACTTTTTTCTTCCCATCATTCTGGTACAGGTTGATCTTTGTCTCATCTGTCCATAGAATACTTTTCCAGAACTGAGCTGGCTTCTTGAGGTGTTTTTCAGCAAATTTAACTCTGGCCTGTCTATTTTTGGAATTGATGAATGGTTTGCATCTAGATGTGAACCCTTTGTATTTACTGTCATGGAGTCTTCTCTTTACTGTTGACTTAGAGACAGATACACCTACTTCACTGAGAGTGTTCTGGACTTCAGTTGATGTTGTGAACGGGTTCTTCTTCACCAAATAAAGTATGCGGCGATCATCCACCACTGTTGTCATCCGTGGACGCCCAGGCCTTTTACAGTTCCCAAGCTCACCAGTCAATTCCTTTTTTCTCAGAATGTACTCAACTGTTGATTTTGCTACTCCAAGCATGTCTGCTATCTCTCTGATGGATTTTTCTTTTTTTTCAGCCTCAGGATGTTCTGCTTCACCTCAATTGAGAGTTCCTTTGATCGCATGTTGTCTGGTCACATCAACAGCTTCCAAATGCAAAACCACACACCTGGAATCCACCCCTGACCTTTTAACTACTTCATTGATTACAGGTTAACAAGGGAGACGCCTTCAGAGTTAATTGCAGCCCTTAAAGTCCATTGTCCAATTACTTTTGGTCCCTTGAAAAAGAGGAGGCTATGCATTACAGAGCTATGATTCCTAAACCCTTTCTCCGATTTGGATGTGGAAACTCTCATATTGCAGCTGGGAGTGTGCACTTTGAGCCCATATCTACTCTATAATTGCCGTAGGCATTTTCATGTCGGCCCCCGACGTGCCGTGGCTATGCCCCTGTGCCCCTGTGCCTCAGTGCCCCTGTGCCCCTGTGCCCCAGTGCCCCTGTGCCCCTGTCACCCGCTCCGGAGCAGCTGCTGTCAGCACATGCTGACACAGTGCTCCGGAGTCTGTGCCCCTGTGCCCCAGTGCCCCTGTGCCCCAGTGCACCTGTGCCCCTGTGCCCCAGTGCCCCTGTGCCCCTGTCACCCGCTCCGGAGCAGCTGCTGTCAGCACATGCTGACACAGTGCTCCGGAGTCTGTGTCCCTGTGCCCCTGTGCCCCAGTGCCCCTGTGCCCCAGTGCCCCTGTGCCCCTGTGCCCCTGTGCCCCAGTGCCCCTGTGCCCCAGTGCCCCTGTGCCTCTGTGCCCCTGTGCCCCTGTGGATTACCGCAACCGCGCCGCATATGTGCCGCACCTGCCGCAAGTCCCCCTATACTTTCTATGGGGATTACCGCAATCGCGCCGCAAGTGTAATGCAATTACACTTGCGGCGCGGTTGCGGTAATCTCCATAGAAAGTATAGGGGGACTTGCGGCAGGTGCGGCAAGTGCGGTTTTGCACTTGCGACATGTTTGCCCGCGAAAAATCCCGTGGCAGACTGCGTTGTTGCTGGGTGGCAACACATTTTGCCTACCAATCACTATACTTCCCTTTGCCTACCAATCACTATGCTCCCACCTGAAGCAATTTTATAGTGTTTACTTTAACTTTTCCTCACAAATTATTCCTGCCTTGGTGATCCTGTGGACGGACGACGGAAAACCAGTGCTGGAACCTCATTCCTACAAGACATCTTTTTGGGCCAATATAATCGATTAGTAATTATTATTAATTATTAATATTATTATTATTAGTATTAATATTAATTATTATTATTAATCGAATATGCCTTGGTGATCCTGTGGGACGGACGTCGGAAAACCAGTGCTGGAACCTCATCTATACAAGATCAGCTAAGATATCTTTTTTAACCAATATAATTGATTATTCATTATGATTATTTATTAATATTATTATTTTTAGTTTTAATATTAATTATTATTATTTATATATTATTATTATATTTATATATTCATAATTATATGTCTTTTTGGATCAATATAATTGATTATTCATTATGATTATTAATTAATATTATTATTAGTGTTAATATTAATTATTAGTATTAATCCATTATTAATATTATTATATTGATATATTCACAATTATATATATATATATATATATATATATATATATATATATA
Organism: Allobates femoralis; assembly: GCA_033576535.1. Lineage (NCBI taxonomy): Eukaryota > Metazoa > Chordata > Amphibia > Anura > Aromobatidae > Allobates > Allobates femoralis. The sequence goes on from JARQOC010000007.1 coordinate 194,827,875, forward strand.
TATATAGATATATATATAGAGAGAGAGATATATATATATATATAGAGAGAGAGAGGTCATATTATATATATGTATATGATTAGTATATATATATATATTGTATATCAATCTATATATATCAGCTAAGATATCTTTTTGGCTCAATATAATCGATTATTTATTGGCTAATATAATCGATTATTTATTGATATATTCATAATTAGATATATATATATTGATATAGATATATAGAGGTAGATTAATATATATCTATATATATATATACATGTCATATTATATATATGTATATGATTACTATATATATATATATATTGTATATTAATCTCTCTCTATTATTTATTTATTTTTTTATTTACTATTTTTATTATTATTAAATTGATTTATTATTTTTTATTTTAAGTGAATTTATTTGTATAATCATTTTTATTTATTAAAAAACCGCATCTGCGGCGCGGTTGCGGTAATCCCCATACTAAGTATAGGGGGTCTTGCGGCAGGTGCGGCAAATTCGCACTTGCCGCACCTGCCGCAAGTCCCTCTATACTTTGTATGGGGATTACCGCAACCGCGCCGCAACTTGCACTTGCGGCGCGGTTGCGGTAATCCTTATGGGTATTACCGCAACCGCGCCGCAAGTGCTCGCACTCAGCCAGCGACTCGCAATGCGGCGCGGTTGCGGTAATCTTTATGGGGATTACCGCAACCGCGCCGCAAGTGCTCGCACTTAGCCAGCGACTCGCAATGCGGCGCGATTGCGGTAATCCCTATGGGTATTACCGCAATCGCGCCGCAAGTGCTCGCACTCATCCAGCAATGCGGCGCGGTTGCGGTAATTCTCTCCTCTCTCTCTCTCTCTCTCTCTCTCTCTCTCTTATGATTAGTATATATATTGTATATTAATCTATATATATATATATATATATATATATACATTTTGTAATATATAATATACATAATTTATTTAACTTAATAATATATATAATATATTTTTTTGATATATTTTTATGATATTATTTATATATAAAAATATTTTGCATATATTGGTATTAAATAAATTATTGATCTATATGTTACACAATTATATAAATCTTTTTCAGGCTTATATTAAATTTTTGTCTGAAATTATGTCAGTGCCTGAATATTAAATCTATATTATCTGTTTATAATTCTTTTAACATTGATTGTCTTCTATATCTAAATAATGCTCCTTACTTCGTTAACTTCTTTGTTGACTTTTTTTGATCTTAATTTTTGTTCTTGCGACCACTTGCCGCTGTCAGCACACAACTCCAACCCCTGTCACTATACACCCCCATATGTCCTCACCCCCTCTCCATATGTCCGCACACCCCCGCTAATTCACGGCAGATGCAGTGAAAAAACCGCATCTACCACGTTTGCTGCATAAGCGTTACACTTGCGGTGCAGTTGCGGTAATCCCCATACAAAGTATAGCGGGACTTGCGGCAGTTGCGGCAAGTGCGGTTTTGCACTTGCGGCAAGTGTGACTGCAAAAAAAAACGTAGGTTTTTGCCTAACATTCATTATACCCCCCCCCCCCCGCCGCCATTTTAGTGATTAATAATATGTTTAATCCGCCATTTTATAGTGTTTCCTTTAACTTTTCCTCACAAATTATTTCTGCCTTGGTGATCCTGTGGAAGGACGTCAGAAAATCAGTGCTGGAACCTCAGCCCTACAATATCAGCTAAAGATATCTTTTTGGGCCAATATAATCGATTATTTATTTATATATTCATAATTATATATATGTATATAGATATATAGATATATAGATATATAGATATAGATTAATATATATATATATATAGATATATATAGTCATATTATGTATATGATTAGTATATATATATATTGTATATTAATCTATATATATAATATATATATATATATATATATATATACACATTGTAATAAATTGTAATATATAATATACATTATTTATTTAAGTTAATAATATATATAATATATTTTATTATATATTTTTATGATATAATTTATATATAAAAATATATTGTATATAATAAAAATTATCAATATAAATATTACTACTTTGACTATATTGCTATGCAGAATGTATATTGATTGCTTCCTTAAATAATATACTGTAGCTATTATTGCATACATTTTCCTGTACTGTGCTCAATATGAGCTCTGAGAAACAAAGAAGCTCTGTTAGAGCTAAGAATGCTGCACGCCAGCGCAAGAAGCGTGCGCAGGAAGATCTGGAAACAAGACGTCTCCGTTTGCTTAAGCTCACGGAGGATTTGAATAAAAGAATTGTAAAGGAGTCTGCTGAAGAAAGAAGCAGTCGGTTGGCAAAAAAAGCTGATGCGGAACGCAAAAGACGCAAAAAACAACAGGTGAAGGTGCAAGGAGAACCATTTACCTCTGATATGGCGTCCATATCTGGGTGTCCAACACTTTCTGAAACTCAACTGCCTACAAGATCTGGCCGTAAACAAGAAAAGGTGAAGGTGCAAGGAAAACCATCTACCTCTGATATGGCGCCTATATCTGTGTCTCCAACACTTTCTGAAACTCAACTGCCTACAAGATCTGGCCGTAAACAAGAAAAGGTGAAGGTGCAAGGAAAACCATCTACCTCTGATATGGCGCCTATATCTGTGTCTCCAACACTTTCTGAAACTCAACTGCCTACAACATCTGGCCGTAAACAACAAAAGGTGAAGGTGCAAGGAGAACCATCTACCTCTGATATGGCGTCCATATCTGTCTCTCCAACATTTTCTGAAACTGAACTGCCTACAACATCTGGCACGGGTAAAGTGAAGGGCAAATGTTCTTCTAAAAAAAGAACACACAAGATTGCTTCTGCCATGACAAAACATCAATTGGCTAAAGTCAAACGTTTACAAATTATGTCACCTACCTCAAAACAACGCCATTTGGCTCATTTGGCTGCCTTACAGCGTCAACTACGCCAAAAAAAAATCCTCTTTAAGAAGTCTCCAGTCACTACTTCTTTTCTTGAATGTGTTCACAGTTCTACACAGCCACGCCTTATTTATGTAGGCATCTACAAAAAAGGTCATCGGTTGCTCACTTCACCTACGTCATCAATCCCTATTGGCTTTACTAATGACGATACCGGTATTTTAGAACATACCTGTGGGCCCATGAATGTGTTATGTGAACATTGTGAAGCACAACATTTTGAAGCTGAAAGGCCATCTGATGGACAGTTCTCCCTTTGTTGTCACAAGGGCAAAGTTAAGGTACCATTACCTCAGTACCCTGAGCTCTTCACTACTTTACTGAAAGGAGACAGCCTATATAGTAAAAATCTCATGGAGAATATCAGGAGCATTAATAGTTCCTTTGCATTTGCTTCGATGGGTGCAAGTGTTTCTCAACCACCTGGACACGGTCCTTATTGTTTCCGGATTCACGGCCAAATTTACCATAGAACTGGAACTCTCCACCCCGCTGAAGGTCAAGTTCCAGCATATGCACAGCTCTATATTTTGGATAGTGCTACTGCTACTGAACAACGCCTACAGTTTCCAGAAAATCTCAAGTGTAATCCAGCCTTGATGAGAATTATTGCTGAGCAATTGGAAGGTATTAATCCCTTTGTTTCAGCTTACAAAATGTTACGGCAAGTGGAGGAAGAGGAAGAACAGAAAGCATTGGAACATGGCACAAAAATGCCTAATATCATCATGGCAATTAAACAAGACAGAGAGCAAGACCCAAGACGGTATAACAACCCTACTGTCCATGAAGTTGCAGTCATCTTTGAAAATGCTGATGGAGAGCCACCATTTAATAGAGACATTTTAATACATCTAAAACCAGACATAAATAATCCGTTGGCCCCCAAAACACAGCAAATAAGTATTTTACACAGTAATTTGGATGCATTACTGTATCCATTGTTTTTCCCTCATGGAGAGCAAGGGTGGCATGAATCACTCATGCACCAAGGCCAAAATGTTCGCAGGGTGACACAGCTGCAGTATTACTGTTATTTGCTGTCAGTACGGACAGAATTCAATCCTGTCCTTAATGGAGGTAAACTGACACAGCAGTACTTGGTGGATGCCTATGTTAAGATCGAGGCCAATCGTTTAAATTTTATACGACAACACCAGAAAGATTTGAAGGTGGAAGATTATTGTCTCCTTCAAGAACATTTGCTGAGAAAATCCGTAGAAAAAGGAATCCCCATTGGCAAAACCGTAATTTTACCATCTTCCTTTGAGGGAAGTCCCCGAAACATGCAGCAGCGGTATCAAGATGCCATGGCGATTGTAACTAAATTTGGAAGACAAGATCTTTTTATAACGATGACCTGCAATCCGAAATGGAGTGAAATTGCAACCAATTTACAGCCATGGCAGCGTGCTGAACATCGCCCGGATTTAGAGGCCCGTGTATTCAGGATTAAACTTGAAGCCCTTTTGAAAGATATTAATTCTGGATTATTTGGTAAGGTTTGTGCTATGGTTCATGTGATAGAATTTCAAAAGCGAGGCCTACCACATGCTCACATTCTAATTATTCTGGATCCCAACTCAAAACTAAGAACTGAGGTGGAAGTGGACAATACTGTTTGGGCTGAAATTCCTGATCCATCACATTACCCTGTGCTCCATCAAATTGTCATGCAACACATGATCCATGGCCCCTGTGGACAACACAATCCCAATTCTCCATGTATGGAGAATGGAAAGTGTAAAAAAGCTTTTCCCAAAAAGTTTCAAACAAAAACTGTTATACCTGAGGATGCATATCCAAGTTATCAAAGAAACGAAGGACCTTCTTTTCCACACCATTCCAAGATGATTGATAATTCTTGGGTGGTTCCATATAACCCTTTCCTTCTATTAAAATATACCGTATATACTCGTGTATAAGCCGACCCGTGTATAAGCCGACCCCCCTACTTTTGCCCCCAAAACCTGGGAAAACCTATTGACTCGTGTATAAGCCGAGGGTGGACTCCAGCACAGGTATACAGCCCCCAGCAGTGTGGTATACAGGCCCCCCAATGGTAGTATACAGCAGCCTCCCCAGTGGTAGTATACAGCAGCAGCCCCAGTGGTATATACAGCAGCAGCTCCAGTAGTTAGTATACAGCATCCCCAGAGGTATATACAGCCCCAGTGGTAGTATATAGCATCCCCAGAGGTATGTACAGCCCCAGTGGTAGTATACAGCATCCCCAGAGGTAGTATACAGCAGCCCCAAAGGTAGTATACAGCAGCCCCAGTGGTAGTATACAGCAGCCCCAGTGGTAGTATACAGCAGCCCCAGTGGTAGTATACAGCAGCCCCAGAGGTAGTATACAGCAGCCTCAGAGGTATATACAGCCCCATTGGTAGTATACAGCAGCCCCAGAGGTATATATAGCCCCAGTGGTAGCATCCAGCAGCCCCAGAGGTATATACAGCCCCAGTGGTAGTATCCAGCAGCCCCAGAGGTATATACAGCCCCAGTGGTAGTATACAGCAGCCCCAGAAGTATATACAGCCCCAGTGGTAGTATACAGCAGCCCCAGAGGTATATACAGCCCCAGTGGTAGTATACAGCAGCCCCACAGGTATATACAGCCCCAGTGGTAGCATCCAGCAGCCCCAGAGGTATATACAGCCCCAGTGGTAGTATACAGCAGCCCCACAGGTATATACAGCCCCAGTGGTAGTATACAGCAGCCCCAGAGGTATATACAGCCCCAGTGTAGTATACAGCAGCCCCAGAGGTATATACAGCCCCAGTGTAGTATACAGCAGCCCCACAGGTATATACAGCCCCAGTGGTAGTATACAGCAGCCCCACAGGTATATACAGCCCCAGTGGTAGTATACAGCAGCCCCACAGGTATATACAGCCCCAGTGGTAGTATACAGCAGCCCCAGAAGTATATACAGCCCCAGTGGTAGTATACAGCAGCCCCAGAGGTATATACAGCCCCAGTGGTAGTATACAGCAGCCCCACAGGTATATACAGCCCCAGTGGTAGCATCCAGCAGCCCCAGAGGTATATACAGCCCCAGTGGTAGTATACAGCAGCCCCACAGGTATATACAGCCCCAGTGGTAGTATACAGCAGCCCCAGAGGTATATACAGCCCCAGTGTAGTATACAGCAGCCCCAGAGGTATATACAGCCCCAGTGTAGTATACAGCAGCCCCACAGGTATATACAGCCCCAGTGGTAGTATACAGCAGCCCCACAGGTATATACAGCCCCAGTGGTAGTATACAGCAGCCCCACAGGTATATACAGCCCCAGTGTAGTATACAGCAGCCCCACAGGTATATTCAGCCCCAGTGGTAGTATATACAGCCCCAGTGGTAGTAGATTGCAGCCCCAGCGGCAGTATATACAGCCCCAGTGGTATATACAGCCCCAGTGGTAGTATATACAGCCCCAGTGGTAGTATATACAGCCCCAGTGGTAGTATATACAGCCCCAGTGGTAGTAGATTGCAGCCCCAGCGGTAGTATACAGGGCCCCAGTAATCCAGGGCCCCCCCAGCGTCTCTCCGGTCACCTGAAAAGCAAGCTATACTTATCAGTGTCCGCTGTCCGCGCCCGCTCGCCTCTGCCCGGTCTGCCGTCTGCGATCCTCCATCTTCATGCGGCGTCTTCCGGTTTCCTGTGCTCGTCGCAGGGAATGACGTCATTCCCTGCGACGAGCACTGGAACCCGGAAGACGCCGCATGAAGATGGAGGATCGCAGACGGCAGACCGGGCAGAGGCGAGCGGGCGCGGACAGCGGACACTGATAAGTATAGCTTGCTTTTCAGGTGACCGGAGAGACGCTGGGGGGGCCCTGGATTACTGGGGATGCGGGGGCTGCTGTATACCGATGTATACATCGGTATGTACCGATGTATACATCGGTATACAGCACTGACTCGCGTATAAGCCGAGGGGGGTACTTTTCAGCCCAATTTTTGGGCTGAAAAACTCGGCTTATACGCGAGTATATACGGTAAGTGCCATATCAATGTGGAAATATGTGCTTCCATTCAGAGCGTAAAATACCTCTTTAAATATGTGTACAAAGGTCATGACAAAGCCAATGTGGAAATTTGTGAAACCAACATCAGACACGATGAAACTCATAAATTCATGGATTCCAGATATGTCAGTGCACCAGAGGCAGCTTGGCGAATCTTTGCTTTCCAAATGCATAGACAATCTCACAGCATTATTCGTCTTGCAGTACATCTGCCTCATTCACAATCACTTTTTTTTCACGAGGGTGATTCTGCGGACAACATCAGTTATTCAATGGACAGACAATCAACACTCATGGCCTACTTTACCCTCAATGAGAATGATCCCAATGCTCGGGAGTACTTATATCGTCAAATTCCTGAGCATTATGTTTGGAAAGAAGGTGCATGGGAAGTTAGAAGGAGAGGAGGTGCTTCAGTCATTGGTAGACTCTACACTGTTAGTATTCAAGAACAAGAACGTTATTTTTTAAGGCTGTTGTTACTCCATGTTAAAGGAGCTACAAGTTTTGATAACCTTAAGACTGTTAAGGAAGTCACATACCCAACGTTTAAAGAGGCGGCATTAGCCCTTGGATTGCTCTTCGATGACAGTGTTTGGAGAAAAACTTTATTGGATGCCTGTGTTCTCAATATGCCTGCACAGCTCCGTGACATGTTTGCATATATATGTGTCTTTGGTCCTCCTAATCATCCCCTGGAGTTGTGGCAAGAATTTAAACAACACTTCGTTCAAGATTACTGCCATGCCTACCACCCTGACACTGATGATTGTGAGCATTGTGAAGGATATGCCATGACTGATGTTGAACATGTTTTAAAATTTCATGCTAAACATTTTATTGATTTTAATCTGCCACGCCCAAAAAGAAAACCACACATTCGTCCTCAATACAACAAAGAAGAAGAGCTAGTAAGAGCACATGAAATGAAAGCCACCTTAAATGATCAACAACGTTTGGCCTATAATGCAATCCATAAAGCTTTAGAGGATACAAGTGATAAGCCAAAGTGCTTTTTCCTTGACGGTCCCGGTGGAAGTGGGAAAACCTATCTCTATCATCTATTGATTCATGAACTGAGAGGAGAAGGAGAAGTTGTCTCACCTGCAGCCAGTACAGGGATTGCTGCTAATCTATTGCAAGGAGGAAGAACTATCCATTCACTGTATGGCATACCAATACCAATTAATGAGACATCCGTTTCAAGAATCAAAAATGATACTGATGCGGCCCAACATTTGAAGACTACCAAACTCTTCATCATCGATGAGTCTACTATGTTGTCAAAATACGCTTTGCATGTAATTGATCAATTATTACGGGATGTCATGACAACTGATGTCTCCAAGAAAAATAAATTACCCTTTGGAGGGAAAGTCATTGTTCTGGGAGGAGACTTTCGGCAGTGTCTTCCTATCATCTCTCATGGAACAAGGACAGACATCGTAGAGAGCTGCATTAAATATTCACGACAATGGCAGCTTTTCAATCAATTGCCGCTCATTAACAACATGCGCTCCATTGATTCTGAATATAGCAATTGGTTAATTCAATTGGGAAATGGAGAATTGTCCAATGATTACAACCTTGGTGATGATGTCATTGAGATCCCGCAAGACATGATCTGCACTGGCTCTTTAATCTTGGACATATTTGGTGAAAACATTGTCATTGATGTGAATAATGACGAAAGTATTCAGAATGCTGCATCACATGCCATTCTTTGTCCCAAAAATGACGCTGTGGATTTGATCAATTCAAAAGTGATGGATTGTATTCCTGGAGAATACATTGAATATATGAGCCATGATTCCATTGATCCAGATGAGACGGAAAATCCCGAACAATATCCCGTGGAATTTCTAAATTCTCTAACACCAACAGGAATGCCTTCTCATCTCCTGAAATTAAAAGTTGGTACAATTATAATGCTTTTGCGTAATTTTAACAGCAGAAAAGGACTTTGCAACGGGACTCGGATGATTATTATTGCTTTGTTTGACAACTTGATACAAGCAAAAGTAATTTCTGGCTCGGATGAAGGAAATGTAGTCTTCATTCCAAGAATTGATCTCTGTCCATCAGAGACTGGATTGCCTTTCAAACTAAGACGTCGGCAATTTCCCGTGAAGCCTGCCTTTGCCATGACCATAAATAAATCCCAAGGACAAACTTTGGAGAAAGTGGGGATTTATTTGCCAGAACCTGTTTTTGGTCATGGACAATTATATGTGGCTTTCTCACGTGTGAAGAGACGATGCAATGTGAAGGTGAAAGTGGTGGATTCATGCATTCAAGGCAAATTGGTGCCTAACTGTGAGAAAGTCTTCACCAAAAATATTGTCTATCGGAATATTTTGGGATGAACTTTTGCATATTTTATATTTTTACCTTTTCTATTTAAAAAAAAAAAAAAAAAAAAAAAATTAGTTTAGTCTTTTCAATTTCAGTTTTTTATGTGCATAGTTTATACAATGTTTGTGGAAAAACACATTTCAGATTTCATTGGAGATGTGTATCATTCTGATTTTCTCACAGGGTGATAGAAACCACTATTTAAAGCTCCAGTGCTTTACGTGCTGAGAGATTTGATTCTTATTCTTTAAAGGGAGAGGTTTTTGTGAACAGCTAAGAGACGGGTGGGACGGCTGTTCACACACATCTCATTAGCAAGGTGTGTTCCACATGTTTAGATAGATAGGGACAAACATAAATTATTAATTAGATTCTACCACGACATTTTTCTTAGATTTTTTCACTTTGTTGAGGAATATACTAAATGATAATAATTGTTCATGAAGGACTTATCAAGAACATACTTGCTGTAATTTTCATAATTGCATATATGTAATTTGTACTTAACTTGCAGTTTGTGCAGACAACATAGTTGCGGCAGTGTCATCCACATCAACTGCAGTCACCTGTGGTTAGTTAGTGGATGCATCTTATGCACCTGCTGAAGCTATGTTAACTCCATTTACTGTAGGTTAACTACAAGTTTTTTTGTTATTGTATGGATATTGCTGCAAGTCTGTAGTTGGCAACTCCTTCTGTATCAATTTACAAAATTTTATTATTTACATCACAATCCTCAAAAAATCTAAGAAAAATCCAGCTATTAAAAATATCTAAATTATATCAATTCGGATTTAGTTAGAGTAGGTCCCACCAGGCGTAAGGGCATCTTGACGCGATTGGTGGGCTGACACAAAGTGGCTGATACATATATTAGTACTGTTAATTCATCAATTCAAAAAATTGACATATTAAGAAGTATTGCTACTTTGTGTTCTAAGACCCTTACAACATAATAGTTCAATTTTCCTTAAATGATATCAACCATACTAATATATGTAGTTGGTGTAAAGATGTCATTGGAATAATTGGATTATTATTTGAAAATCTAAAAAAAAATTTAAAAATATTCTAGACACCCGATGCATTTGCATCGGGCTCACAGCTAGTTATATATATAATTGTATTTCTGAACATGTTTTTGTAAACAGCTAAAATAACAAAACTTGTGTCACTGTCCAAATATTTCTGGCCCTAACTGTATTTGTAGCGCTGCCGGGCACCAACACTGTCCTTCACTCCTGCTACAGAGCTTTACTCCACTCTTAGGGAGAGCGCCACTCTCGCTCCGCTTACCGGCTTCCTCGTCATTGTACCAGGTTGCCAGGTGCACATCCAGGTCGCAAGGTTACTTCCGGCCACAACATAAAAGATACGGCAGCACTCACCGGGTCCTGGTGCATTAAATAATCTTTATTTCATAGCATTGCGGTAGGCTGTGTACAGGAGGTTCGGGAGGGAGGATGGGGGTATACAGAAACGATGGACCGTTTCGCGCCTCCTAGCGGCGTTTCTACGTGTTACAACCACAGAAGGGGGTGTACCTTCCTGTTTGTTATATACATACACCCATTCATCAAGTGTTAACTCTTTCAGTGTCAAAAGTGCATGTAGTGCATATTATACACAAGACATTAACCAGTAAACAGATTACACAAGTGACTTAATATACATCCATCTGTATCAATATGTATCAAAAATACAGTGTATATACTAACAATGTGAACATTATACTAAAACTTTCTATACAATATACAGTCATATATCAAATTCCTAAATAGTATCTATAAAAAGACGGACAAATCATTCTTATCATTAAAACCAAGTGGACTCTGAGCTCTCAGCCTCATGATCCACTTGGCCTCCTGTTGGAAGAGCAGTTGATGTAAATTACCTCCCTTATGGGGCAAATCTACTTTTTCCAGACCAATAAAACTCATAGTCTTTGGATCACCATTATGTACCGACCTTATATGTTCAATTAGTCTAGTGGACCCAACTCCTGTTTCAATGGACCTACTATGTTCTCTGAACCTGACATATAAATTACGGATCATCTTGCCTATATAATATCTGCACACGGACAAAAGATTCTATAGACTACATTTTTAGACTTACATGAAATAAACTATCTAACATCATGTGTGATATGACCAATTTTCACAGGATTAGTTATCAAATGTTGGGGCAAAAATTACAATTACCGCATCTAAAATTCCCTTTTGGACATTGCTTATCCAACCTTGTTTTTTCTGGTAATAATCTTTTTTTAACTATTAGATCACCAATATTTTTACATCTCCTATGTGTCACTAAAGGTTTCTGGAGTGCCACCTCTTTAAGATGTCTATCACTTTCAATCAGATACCAGTTTTTCTTTATGGCTTGACGAATTATTCCGTCCATAGCACCATATCTGAAATTAAAAATGAACCTCTTTTCTTTCAGGGAAGGGGTTCCCCATGTGTCTGTGTGTTGCGTACCCTGAGATATAGGGTTTGTAAAACCTACAGTTAGAAGCCATGGAGGTAGTCACTGTGGCTGGAGGGAGCTCGATTGACTGTGGTCATTCCCTCCCCCTTTGCACAGAGAGGCAGTGGGGGATGGAATGGCCACTGTCAATCAAGCTCCCTCCAGCCACAGTGACTGCCCCCATGGCTTCTAACTAAGTTTTACAAAGGCTATATCTTGGGGGACCCTTTACCTGAATGCAGCAGACATGCTGAATTCAGTGCTGCATTTAGATTCCCATGCAGCGGGGGGGTGACAGGTCTTCTTTAAAGGTTAAATATTTTGGACGAAGTGCAGGGGTGTCAGGAGTAGGTTTTGTGCTCAGGGAGCCCTAGTCAAGTCATGTGCTACACAAGAAGGAGAACCTTAGATGAGTTCTCACTTTTTCAAAACTTAAGGTCAGACCAAAGGAAAGTGACATTGATTAGAAACAGTGGGATGAGTGACATGTGTTGGGCAGGGTGCCCTTAAATCTCATGCAAAAGCTCCAATAAAGTTTAGGCTATACCACACTCAGGTGGCACAAGTATCAGCTTCTCGAATTACAATATAAAATTTGATTCAGGTGGGTCACCGACCTGTATAGGCCATGTGGTCAGGGGACCTTCAAACCTCAGGCAATCACTCCAGTCAATTTTATGCCCTGCCACAATCAGGTGGCATGAGTATCAACTTCATGGATTACTAAAAGTTATAGGCTCAGAGACACTTCCTGGTAATGGGGTGTTGACCCTTTAAGTGCAGGGCAGGAGAGGGGAATGAGCCCTAAGAACACTCCAGAGAGATCTTAGTGATGTGCATAGTCTCTGAGAGCGCAAGTCAGCAGAGGACACATGGATGTCCAAGGATGGCGTAGGAGGCATGTGGCTGGGCTGCGGCAGTGAGTATGCCGGCATCCCTGCTGCTGGAAGGCAGCATAGCAAGGGGATGTTGGTGTTTTACCTCTGGGTCATCTTGTTAGGTTACAGGTTGAACTCAATGGACTTATGTATATCTTCAACCCTAGAAACCATGAAACTATAATATTAAATATATATCAGTTGTTCTTTTGTATAAATTTATATAATTTTCATCCTAGGTTTTATCTGTTTAACGGACAGTGAGGACATGCTCCTATGGTTTGCATGTATACTGTATAAGCTCATGCTCCATCACAATGTTTATTTTGCTTTTGTTTTAGTCTATTGTATTTAATACAAATACGGTGTGTCGCCCCCCTTCACTGAGCTGGGCATTTCACTTTAAGGCTGTGTGTACACGATCAGTATACCCAACGTTTTTGAAGTAGCGTCTTGCGTCTGCGTCCAAAACGCTGCGATGTACAGTATAAGCATAGTGGATGGGATTTCAAGAAATCCCATCCTCACTATGCTTAACCCAACTGCAGTGATCTGACAGCTGTGGTGCAGGTTGCCGCCATTCCGCTCCTCCGCAGCATGTTCATTTCATGCTGCGTTTTCAGAAGCGGCTGCCATAGGTGACTGCAGGGAGAATCCGCCTGCACCCGTCGCATACGGTGAGCACAGGGCGGCCACCACCGCGGCTACACTCAGGTCCGGAGGAGCTGCGTCCAACACGCAGCTCCTCCAGACTATGTGCACACAGCCTTATTGCTTTCCATGCATCCATTATTAAGACCCAGTCACTCTAAACCCTATTCATATTGAGGTCTATTCTGACGCATAGCAAGGTTTTAATATTAAGGAGTGGTTAGGCACTGTCCCGAAATGGGGAAACCTTGTCGTGGGTGGGTGCTTTTATGCTTTATTTTATTAAAAACAGTGTTTACTAAGTACCCTGTGATATTAATATGCACTTGCTTATTATTTTTTTCATTTACATCAGAGTATTTGTTCATATAATTTTCATCTCAGGTTTTGTCTGTTTAATATCCAGTGTGAACATACTCTTATGGTTTGCTCAGGCTCAATGTTTTGTATAATAAGAATGTATGTCAATTGTTCATTTATGTAAATTAAAAATATAACATGTTTGGTCCTAAGAATCACAAAGATCAGTGCTTGGGATTTAATTTTAACAAGCCGTACCAATGATCTTGTGGGTGACACCTATACTAGTAGCTAAAAAGCAAACTACATTAAAATTCTATACTCTATACATGTAAAAAAATGTTTCCATAAATACAAGCCTTAACTTTTTATGTTATGCTTCTAAAGTAACCAGAGAAATCTAGGAAATAAATAACATGATTCCAGTAAGTCTCCAAGTTCCCCCAGTCTGTCTCAATCCAATATCTATTAAATTGTGCTATGCACGTTACTAGTGTGTCAGATAGAATAAGTCCCTGTATAGGATACATTTGTTCTTCATTCCTAGATGTGACCTTCGAGACAAAGCATCCTGTTGGGGGATAAAAAAAAAAAAACTAATTTATGGAGCTGCTGGAATTAGACATTTTCAGCATCTCTTTGATTTCATTACATCCTTATCAATGGATATTAAGATTGATCTGTGTGTAGCTGCAAGTAACATAATATCAGAGTTAGGAGATTAAAATTGCTTTTTAGATCAGGTCAGAAAAAAGACGTTCAGTTCCCACAGGGAAAAGAATATAGCGGGTAAAAAATATTAGTGGTCTTAATGGAGTATTTCCTTCCATTACTTTATGCAATAGACCTGGGATATGATATGATGAATATAAGACAATGACATATATGTCTCAATTTTTAGTAATGAAGAAAAATATAACTAGTCCACATTTTGAGTCATTATTATTAATATTTAATAACATGTTTAATAATGTTTAATTCTTTATAAATCTACTTGAGTGAGTGAAGTCTATAATTATAGCCAGCTGGAGAAGAGAACACAACACTTCCGATATCTTTAGGTGCTAGAGAAGGGTCCAATCCCATACAATTAAGTGGATAACTTGGCAAACTTGTGATGTTTAAAGGTTTTTATTAGAAAACTGGAACAAATGTTTCGATCATAAAGACCTTCATCAGTGAGAACTCTGTATAGATGAGCACTATTTGGCAGGCAGTGCTTGCTCTGCAAGTGGTGGACACAGCAGCCTGCCACATAGTGCTCGTCAATTCAGAATTTCTCTATTATAAACACAGTGCACATTGACAAAGTATGACCGAAACATTGGTACCGAGTGTCAAGTTATCTGCTTACTTATTATTATAGCACAATCATTTGTATAAGGCAGAGTTCACATTCACATTGCTGTCAGCTGATCACTACATTGAGGTTTCTGCTGGAGTCCCAGAATAAACTGTATTCCATTAGGAACTCGCCCAGAGTTCCGAGAAAGCCATTCACTTGAATGAAGCCGATGGAGTCACTGTGGACACTGTCCGGCCTCCACCCAGAAACAGTTGATTAGCAGGGTTGCTGAGTGTTTCACCTCTACCAATTTGATGTTGAATACTTATCCTAAGTATATCATATCAATATAAAAAATATGGACAATCTATATTATCAAGATTGCTTGCAGATTGATATTATTCTTTTCTGTTTGAACAAATATGGTTGAAAGTTATACATAACCTTCAACAGCATATTCTGATTATGTCAAGAGAAAGGTTTTCCTGTCTTTGGCTTGTGGTCATGATAGAGTTCTATATAGATTGAGGTCAGATTTCGAAGTTTTAGAGGTTAACCCTAGCTATGGCAAGTTTCACCTTTTGTTTCCTGCATTACTTTAATATTTTTGGTCACCAATGCAAGAAAAATATGAAACTAACATAACAAGGCATACATATGTAAACATGCCATGGCGATAGTCAAGGCTTTACTTTCATCTCCCTGACATGCTACAGACCATGGTTTTGTGTTTGTGGTTGCATTACCCCTTTGGGCCGGTTCCTCAAGGCCAAGGTCCATCTTCTTATCCTCGCCTGCACATAGAGCAGTAACTCTTCATGTTACTCTTCATGTTACATACACATTAAAGAGTCCCAACCAGGTTTCAAAAGTTTCCACTTATTGTAGTCAAGTAAACTTTTCACGCTCATGGAAGATCAGTTGTTACCTTGTCTATTTTCCTCTCTAATGTAGACTGGTCTTCCAGGAGGGTTACAGACATGATTTAACTCCTCCTACAAAGGCTGCTGAGTATTAAGGAAAGGCTGATTCATCTACATCCTACCAATATATAACCACAAGAGTTTTTGTATTTCGGTGCAACTATAATCACTCGGGTGCTCCCTTCTCTCTAATGGTTCCCATTCACACTGGCCAGCATTGTATCTGCACTTTTTCACAAAGCTTGCATGATAGGAATACCTTTTTTTTTCTTACTGCACCTCTTTAGAGCTATATCTACACTCCAAGCCTAGTCTACTCTTCCACTTTCTTCACTTGTATTCTCCCTATAGCTTCCACTTTACAACAACCTCTAAAACATGTTCCCATAGACCCCCTAATCCACTCCACTGTGGGTCATCTCTACATTTAACCTCTAAAACATGTTCCCATAGACCCCCTAATCCACCCCACTGTTCTCTACTTTTAACCTTGCCAACACTACAATGTTATTGCTATTAAGCAATTGTAAACCCTCACTCAGAATCTAAAGGGGTGAACTGGAAATAGAAACATCTTGTGACCATTGGCAGTACTGTAGCTGAGAAAAAATATTACTTTTCAATAACTTAGCAATAGAAACACATCTCATACATTTGCATTAACATCATTGATGTCTTCAGGGTGCCACAAGACCATAGGTTCATTTTCTTACAAATAACATAAGCGCAGCTATTTCTGTATAGATAGTGCGAACATTCACAAAGATGATTTCTACAGAGAAATCTCTATTACCACATAAAGCAAGAAATAAAAGCATTAGTTGATCTTCCTCATATAAAGGTTGTCACGTACCCACTTCTCTGCACGTGACTTGGGGTTTGCACTGCCAGGGTTAATCTATCTCCTCTCACTCAATCTAGCACTCTACCTCTGTCCTATGCTCACAGGGAGCATCAATCACACCCCGACTCAGACCGTGCACCCCGCTTCACACACGCTGCCACCACCCATCGGATTTTGGGGGGCCAATGAGTTCCCCTAAACTAAGACTTATCAGACAATCAACAAAATCACACCTTCCGTCGGGCTGTGAATTCGAAGAGTATACAAGGTTCAGACTTATTAAAGTTTTAAGCTTTAATATAAAAAGTACAGTGCTTACAATAAAAGATATAAAAATAGAAATAATAATATAACATACACATATGCAAACAATGAAATAAAAAGGAGAGAAAACTTACAAAACCTAAACTTCGACATCTGTTGCCCGATGGGGAGAGCAGGGGATTTGGAATGATGATCACAGCAGCTTCTGCTGACCCATCTCTGTGACAAGGGGCTTTAGCTGCGAGAGCCCAGATATAGACTCAGACTGGGGAGGTCAGATTCTAGACCGGCCTTCTAGTTTAACATTCTACTTCTAGGTCTATGATTGGACACTCACTAATTTAGCCATGCATACATTATGTTTTAAAATGTTCTTTGTCTTCTGACTAGGTCTCCTGATTTTGCTTTCCATTTGTGGGTCTGTTTGAAGTTCACTATTTGAGATGGCTTCTCTCTCTTATCAATTCTCTTCCTCTTTGAGGCTCCCAATATGTGTGAATTTATTGCCCTGCCGGCAGGATGCCCCCTGGGGAGACGAGAGTCAGTGTGACTGCGAAGTTAGTGTGTGCTTATATCCATGTGGAGCAGTCCAAGACCAAGCATGATTCATGCACCAGCCACAGGTCTCCTGACTTAAACTTGACAGTTTCATAGGAATACATATAAGGTTCTCAAGATCAGATTGAGACCCTTGGCTAGTAGGGGAAATCATGGTTCATATTAACATGGATGAGTGAAGGAAGCCTTCTCCAGTTTACCAATACCCCAAAGTGCAAGTTTGACAATGGCTAGGGTCATATTTGGGGTAGAAACTGCAGATCCTGATACGGTTTTGAGCATGCAAAATGCTGAAAACCAGATCAGCATCCACAGCCCATAGGCACCCATTATAAATCTGGGTTGCCTAAATGGCAATGCGGTTACCGCATCACCATAGAAGTAATGTTAAAACTTTCAGCACCATGGATAGCGGCATGTACAGTACGCAATTTGCGTAAGCACCACAGACAGCTCCTCATTGTGGATGTTGCCCTGTAATATGCTATATACTATAAAACTCCTGTACAGCCAGGAGCCGCCAACTGTCATTACAAATAGTAAATTAACCCTTAAATGCCGATCTATGTGGAGAACATGTCTGTAGGGAGGGTAGGCACTCCATACAGACATGTTGCCCCCATCTATTATTAACATTAACCCTTTGTTCATCCCTGCAGCAGCAGGGATGAACACAGCATCCTGCAACCGGATTGCACATTATTAGCAATCCGGTTACCGGATGCGGGTTTAGGGACACATTTTGTGTCCAAAATGTTTCTGAATGCACATTACATTACTGCATCCGGATCTGGATGCGGTAATTGTAATGTGCATTCTAAATGTGACCCTAGCCAATATGAAAATATCAGCTGCAGACACTAATGATGATTAAAGGAAACCTGTCAGATGAGCAAGTGCAATTTCCTGCAGATATGAGGTGAGTCTGTAGGTTAAGGCCCCGTTACACATAGTGACACACCAGCGATCCCGACAATGATGCGACCTGGCAGGGATCGCTGGTGCATCGCTACGTGATCGCTGGTGAGATGCAACACAGGCAGACTTACCAGCGATTACCCAGCGATGCTGCGACACCCGACGGTCATTGAGATCTGTTTGCTTCTCGGGCGAAGCATGGAACTCGCTGGTTGTTGTCACTGTCACACACAGCAATCCAGCATGCCCAGCAGAAGATCGCCGATCAAAAAATGGTCTAGGCCATTCATTAACAATGAGCGATCTCCCAGCCGGGGACCAATCGAAGCTACGTGTCACACACAGTGAGATCGCTGGCAATATCATTAGCGGTCTCACTACATGTAACGGGGCCTTTAGTAGCATTGCAAGGTTGTCTACAGAGGCTTTATGTGTCTGCATGGAGAAAATGACCTTTAATCGTCCTGGTAGCAACCAGCTTTCATTCGTAGAAGCATAGCTCATGTGCCTTTAATCATTCAACTTTAAGCATACCCCAGCACTTTTATAGACGACTCATTTTGCACAAAACAATTGCAGAGCGAGCTGTCAATGAAAGTGATAGCATGTACAAGAGTGTGCTTATGACCGGGATCAGATGGTTGTATAACAGGGACAACATTCACATTGTAACAAAAAATATCTTGTAGATCCCCTGACCCTAGCATGACAGCTTAATGAAATTCTGTGCAGATGTCATGGTTGGGTGAGGGGAGCCCCAGGCCACTCCATGTTATATGGCTATCTGACCCCAGACTACATCTGCATCTCAATGTGAACTGAGCAGTGACTAGACAACTCCTGCACAACTCTGTGCTCGAAACCTAGTGGTTTATATGAAGAACTAGAAAAAGGCCCGATGCTATTGCATCGGGAGTGTGGTGAAATTGATTGTGTGTATCCTTAGTCATGCTAACAGGAGCAGTAAACATGTGTGACACTATTTGCGATTTTGAAAAAACCTGTTGTATGTGATGTGTTTGAATTTGGGTATTCTATATGTAGCTTGATTTGAGTAATCTCAAACATGTGCATTTGGTTATGGGGCAGGTATGATGGAGAGCAGTGTTAAAGTATGTAAGTGGAAAGGCTGTAGTGAGAGTAGAATTATTAAAAGGGTGTGATAAGGCGAAAGTATTGTGTAGGCAAGGGAAAAGAGGTTGTGTAGAGGGTGACAAAGATGTGAAAAGGCGTGTAATAAGGTATAGTTAGAGTGAGAGGTAAAAAGGAAAGTAAGGTTGATGGTTGAGGGTGTTGGTATGATGGTCAGGGCTGATAGTTGTTTGCAGCGGGCGAATGGAGCAGAGTGGCGTTGAAGCCGTAGAATGGTAGCAGATGATACAGGCAGCTCTGTGGTTAGAAGATTATACAGGCGGCTCTGTGGGTAGCACAGTGTAGAGGCGGCTCTGTGGGTAGCTAAGTAAACAGGCGCCTCTGTGGGTAGCAGAGCATACAGGCGGATTTGTGGGTAGCAGAGTATACAGGCGGCTGTGTGGGTAGCAGAGTATACAGGCGGCTCTGTGGGTAGCAGAGTATACAGGCGGCTCTGTGGGTAGCAGAGTATACAGGCGGCTCTGTGGTAGCAGAGTACACAGGCGGCTCTGTGGGTAGCAGAGTATACAGGCGGCTCTGTGGGTAGCAGAGCATACAGGCGGCTCTGTGGGTAGCAGAGTTATACAGGCGGCTCTGTGGGTAGCATATTATACAGGCGGCTCTGCTGGGTAGCAGAGTATACAGGGGCTCTGTGGGTAGAAGAGTATACAGGCAGCTCTTGGTAGTGGTAGAAGTGGTAAGTGTAGAGGCGGCTCTGTGGGTAGCAGAGTATACAGGCGGCTCTGTGGGTAGCAGAGTATACAGGCGGCTCTGTGGGTAGAGAGTATACAGGCAGCTCTGTGGGTAGAAGAGTATACAGGCGGCTCTGTGGGTAGCAGAGTATACAGGGGCTCTGTGGGTAGCAAGTATACAGGCGGCTCTTTGGGTAGCAGAGCATACAGGCGGCTCTGTGGGTAGCAGAGTATACAGGCGGCTCTGATGGGTAGCAGAGTATACAGGCGGCTCTGTGGGTAGCAGAGTATACAGGCGGGCTCTGTGGTAGCAGAGTATACAGGCGGCTCTGTGGGTGGCAGAGTATACAGGCGGCTCTGTGGGTAGAGCAGGCTGGAGATATACAGGCGGCTCTGTGGGTAGCAGAGTATACAGGCGGCTCTGTGGGTAGCAGAGTATACAGGCGCTCTGTGGGTAGCAGAGTATACAGGCGGCTCTGTGGGTAGCAGAGTATACAGGCGGCTCTGTGGTAGCAGAGTATACAGGCGGCTCTGTGGGTAGCAGAGTATACAGGCGGCTCTGTGGGTAGCAGAGTATACAGGTGGCTCTGTGGGTAGCAGAGTTAACAGGCAGGCTCTGTGGGTATCAGAGTATAACAGGCGGCTCTGTGGGTAGCAGAGTATACAGGCGGCTCTGTGGGTAGCAAAGTATAAGGGCTCTGTGGTACAATGTGCGTTGTGGGTAGCAGAGTGTAAGGCGGCTCTGTGGGTAGCAGAGTATACAGACGGCTCTGTGGGTAGCAGAGTATACAGGCGCTCTGTGGGTAGCAGAGTATACAGGCGGCTTTGTGGGTAGCAAGTATACAGGCGGCTCTGTGGGTAGCAGAGTATACAGGCGGCTCTGTGGGTAGCAGATTATACAGGCGGCTCTGTGGGTAGCAGAGTATACAGGCGGCTCTGTGGGTAGCAGAGTATACAGGCGGCTCTGTGGGTAGCAGAGTATACAGGCGGCTCTGTGGGTAGCAGAGTATACAGGCGGCTCTGTGGGTAGCAGAGTATACAGGCGGCTCTGTGGGTAGAGAGTATACAGGCGGCTCTGTGGGTAGCAGATTATACAGGCGGCTCTGTGGGTAGCAGAGTATACAGGCCGCTCTGTGGGTAGCAGAGTATACAGGTGGCTCTGTGGTAGCAGAGTATACAGGCAGCTCTGTGGGTAGCAGAGTATACAGGCGGCTCTGTGGGTAGCAGAGTATACAGGCGGCTCTGTGGGTAGCAGAGTATAACAGGTCGGTCTCTGTGGGTAGCAGAGTATACAGGCTGGCTTGTGGGTAGCAGACTATACAGTGGCTCTGTGGGTAGCAGAGTATACAGGCGGCTCTGTGGGTAGCAGATTATACAGGCGGCTCTGTGGTAGCAGAGTATACAGGGGCTCTGTGGTAGAAGAGTATACAGGCAGCTCTGTGGGTAGCATAGTGATAAGGCGGCTCTGTGGGTAGCAGAGTGTAAGGCGGCTCTGTGGGTAGCAGAGTATACAGGGCTCTTGTGGGTAGCCTAGAGTAACAGGCAGCTCTGTGGGTAGCAGAGTATACAGGCGGCTCTGTGGGTAGCAGAGTATACAGGCGGCTCTGTGGGTAGCAGAGTATACAGGCGGCTCTGTGGGTAGCAGATTATACAGGCGGCTCTGTGGGTAGCAGAGTATACAGGCGGCTCTGTGGGTAGCAGAGTATACAGGCGGCTCTGTGGGTACAGAGTATACAGGCGCTCTGTGGGTAGCAGAGTATACAGTCGGCTCTGTGGGTAGCAGAGTATACAGGCGGTCTGTGGGTAGCAGAGTACACAGGCGGCTCTGTGGGTAGCAGAGTATACAGGCGGCTCTGTGGGTAGCAGAATATACAGGCGGCTCTGTGGGTAGCAGAGTATACAGGCGGCTCTGTGGGTAGCAGATTATACAGGCGGCTCTGCGGGTAGCAGAGTATACAGGCGGCTCTGTGGGTAGAAGAGTATACAGGCAGCTCTGTGGGTAGAAGAGTATACAGGCGGCTCTGTGGGTAGAAGAGTATACAGGCAGCTCTGTGGGTAGAAGAGTATACAGGCGGCTCTGTGGGTAGCAGAGTATACAGTGCGCTGTGGGTAGCAAAGTATAAAGGCGGCTCTTTGGGTAGCAGAGCATACAGGCGGCTCTGTGGGTAGCAGAGTATACAGGCGGCTCTGTGGGTAGCAGAGTCATACAGGCGGCTCTGTGGGTAGCAGAGTATACAGGCGGCTCTGTGGGTAGCAGAGTATACAGGCGGCTCTGTGGGTGGCAGAGTATACAGGCGGCTCTCTGTGGGTAGCAGATTATACAGGCGGCTCTGTGGGTAGCAGAGTATACAGGCCGCTCTGTGGGTAGCAGAGTATACAGGCGGCTCTGTGGGTAGCAGAGTATACAGGCAGCTCTGTGGGTAGCAGAGTATACAGGCAGCTCTGTGGGTAGCAGAGTATACAGGCGGCTCTGTGGGTAGCAGAGTATACAGGCGGCTCTGTGGGTAGCAGAGTATACAGGCGGCTCTGTGGGTAGCAGATTATACAGGCGGCTCTGTGGGTAGCAGAGTATACAGGCGGCTCTGTGCGTAGCAGAGTGTACAGGCGGCTCTGTGCATAGCAGAGTGTACAGGCGGCTCTGTGCGTAGCAGAGTGTACAGACGGCTCTGTGGTTAGCAGATTATACAGGCGGCTCTGTGGGTAGCACAGTGTAGAGGCCGCTCTGTGGGTAGCAGAGTATACAGGCGGCTCTGTGGATAACAGAGTATACAGGCAGCTCTGTGGGTAGCAGAGTATACAGGCCGCTCTGTGGGTAGCAGAGTATACAGGCGGCTCTGTGGGTAGCAGAGTATACAGGCGGCTCTGTGGGTAGCACAGTGTAAAGGCAGCTGTGTGGGTAGCAGAGTATACAGGCAACTCTGTGGGTAGCAGAGTATACAGGCGGCTCTGTAGGTAGCCGAGTATAGAGGCGGGTCTGTGAGTAGCCGAGTATAGAGGTGGCTCTGTGGGTAGCCGAGTATACATGCGGCTCTGTGGGTAGCAGAGTATACAGGTGGCTCTGTGGGTAGCAGATTATACAGGCGGCTCTGTGGGTAGCAGAGTATACAGGCGTCTCTGTGGGTAGCAGAGCATACAGACGGCTCTGTGGGTAGCAGAGTATACAGGCGGCTCTGTGGGTAGCAGAGTATGCAGGCGGCTCTGTGGGAAGCAGAGTATACAGGCGGCTCTGTGGGTAGCAGAGTATACAGGCGGCTGTGTGGGTAGCAGAGTATACAGGCGGCTGTGTGGGTAGCAGAGTATACAGGCGGCTCTGTGCGTAGCAGAGTGTACAGGCGGCTCTGTGCATAGCAGAGTGTACAGGCGGCTCTGTGCGTAGCAGAGTTTACAGGCGGCTCTGTGGTTAGCAGATTATACAGGCGGCTCTGTGGGTAGCACAGTGTAGAGGCCGCTCTGTGGGTAGCAGAGTATACAGGCGGCTCTGTGGATAACAGAGTATACAGGCAGCTCTGTGGGTAGCAGAGTATACAGGCCGCTCTGTGGGTAGCAGAGTATACAGGCGGCTCTGTGGGTAGCAGAGTATACAGGCGGCTCTGTGGGTAGCACAGTGTAAAGGCAGCTGTGTGGGTAGCAGAGTATACAGGCAACTCTGTGGGTAGCAGAGTATACAGGCGGCTCTGTAGGTAGCCGAGTATAGAGGCGGGTCTGTGAGTAGCCGAGTATAGAGGCGGCTCTGTGGGTAGCCGAGTATACATGCGGCTCTGTGCGCCGCCGTGCAGTGGGGCTGGAGTCATACTGGGCATGCGCAAAGAGTCTTAGCCGTGTCTTCAAGCGCATGCGTGCGCGCTGGGAGGCAGCGGCAGGTAAAATGGTGCTCACGATGGCGCATGCGCATGTGTGCGATGCGCCGTTTATTCAGCGCTCGTGGCGACGGTAACAGCGGCTCGCGATGGCGCGCATGCGCGCCATCGCTCGCGGTGCTTGCACCCGGCCGCGGTGGCGGTAATAGCAGCCTGCACCCGGCCGCGGTACTGGTCATAGCGGCTTGAGATGAGGCGCGTGGACGCCATCGTCGCTGCGCTGGCATCCGGCCGCGGTGCATGCCGGAATAGCGGCACAGTGGCTGCTGGCCGGATGCCAGCAACTGGAGATTATTATATAGGATAAGATTGATTTTCTCCTTGAAGTCATCGTTTCATTTATGTGATCAGACAGCATTGTCTCCTGCAGATTAACCCTATATCTGAAGATTATTATGTTTGAGGACATCACCGGTTCACTTTAAATTGTTTGATGTTCTTAACATTTTTTATGAGACTTTATTCAGGAAAAGACTTGAAGCAAGCTCAAGCCAACCTTTATATTAGGAATATATGTGTTATCTCTGAGCGTGCCTGAGACATAATGATAACCAACATGTCCAGTTTTTGTGACAAATACGTCGTGTGGAGCGCAACCGCTCATAGCTTGTTATACAATGTATAATGTACTATTTAAAGATAGAGAAATGTATAATGATACATAGGTCTTTGTCTTCTGAAGATTGGTAAAGATAAAGACACAATAAAGTCAATGGTAAATTAGGACATCAGTTCACACTCCCACAGAAAGTGAGTGTTCTCCTCTTTGTCAGGCACAGGATTCATACACTGCCATTTGTGTTTAAAGTACAAAAAAGCTCTTGTTCAGAGATGCTATTTTTCTTCTTTTTAACAAGAGAGATCTATTTCTGTATATAAAAGGTGAAGTCTTACATGAGAGACCTCGTCATCTCTTTTCTCAGCCGTACACCCTCTCTCTATGAATCATCACATTTGTACTCGGCATTTTTGAGACATCACATTTGATAAGGCGCTCCTGATTGTGATCTGCAGGACGGAGCTGGGATAGAGCTATGTGGATAGTGACCTTGGAGAACTCACCTTCTCGTTTTAGAATTAGACTCTGATTAATATGATAAGGCACTTGTCCTGAGGGCAGGTAGCAATTTGGTATTTTTTATCATGTATCATTTATATGTAGCTTGCAAGCTTTTCTGACTGTTTCTGTTTAGTCTGTATAAAAACTTAACTTTTTTGTTTTAAAGTTACTTGGTTAGTAAAGCTTACTTGTACATATTTTCTTTACTTACTAACAGAAAGGCCCTCATTTGGGACTTGCATCAAATAAGCAAACAGCAGCTACAAAGAGTATTTCTTGTTTTGGAGGACCCCGGAGGACATGGATACTTACTGACCATTATTCCCAATGTGTAATTTTTTTATATCACTTGCAGTGGCAATTTTGAGAAATTGAATAATGGCTACTATGATTATCCAGAAATGACAACTGATTTTGGCAACAGGGCACTATGTAAAGGTACCGTCACACATGGAAACATCTCCGACAACATTGCCAGCAACTGACGGGAGCGTGCACGGTTTTGGCCACTGGCCAAGATCGCTGGTGAGCTCTCAGACGAGGAGACATCACCTGCAACGCAGTGGCGATGTTGAAAGCAACTACTGGCAGCGATCATTAACATTGGACTCAATGGCTTGCAACATCGCTGTGGCGATGTCAAACAGGGCGATTCAGGCAATGTGAGCAACATCGCCAGGTTCAGGACATGACAACTAATAGAGACGATACCATACATAAAGAAGTAAGCTCTGAGCATCAAATGCTAAACATTGTCCTGAAACCAGGCGATATTGCTGAAGCAACTATCGCCGTTGATACCACCCTGTTACGCGGGGCAACTCTCCAGTGATGTCGCTTCAAAATGGCAATTCCACTGCGTTGCTGGCAATGTTTCCAGAGATGTTTCCACGTGTAACAGTACCTTAATTATATTTTCATCAAGAAACCATTTAAAAAAAGATTGTCTAAAGTGTACAAGCCCAAATTATGTGCTGAGCTTACATAATTCCATGCACATATTGGCTGATCTCATCATCCGACATGTGTAACTATCAGATGCGGGTGGATGATGAATCCACCCTTTGCTGTTAACCCCTTAGATTGTGCTGTGAATCACTGACAGCGAAATCTAAAGTGGCATGGTGAGGATCACATTATTCCCCGCCGGCATCGGTAACCCCTTGACTCAATCACGGGGCACCGATGTTTTGACATGACAGCGAGGACCCGTGTCGTTTTCATGACTCACTTCCTGTAGATGCCTGCTGAGTGCCTGCATTACATAAAATGATCATTTGAGATGGGCAAAGATGTGGATTGAAACACCGTAAGGGGCCAAATTAAATAAAGAAAAAAAAAAGTTTTTAACCTTATGAAAAAAATATAAAAGTTCAAATCACCCCCCTTTTGCCCCATTGGAAAAAACTGTTTAAAAAAATACATATATTTGGTATTGCTGCATTCAGAAATTCCTGATTTATCAAAATGTAAAATCAATTAATCTGATCAGTAAACTGCCAGAAAAAAAGAAAAGACGCCATGTTTACTTTTTTTTGGTCACTGCAGCATTCCAATAAAATGCAATAACAGTCAATCAAAACAACGTATTTACAAAACAATTGAATAATTAGAAATGTCAGCTCAAGACGCAAAAAATAAGCCATCACACAGCCTAGATCCCAAAAAATGAGACGCTACAGGTCGCAGAAAATGGCAAAATTCAGAATTATTTTTTTAACCACTTATATAAAAGTAAAAGCATACATGTTTGGTATTTAGAAATCGGTACCAATCTAAGGCATCATATCCACATATCAGTTTTATCATATAGTTAATATAGTGAATTTAATAAAAAAACAATTGTGAAATTGCACTTTATTTTTGCAATCTAACCACACTGAGGCTAGGGTCACACATGCGGCAGGATTTTGAAATCCTGATCCGGTTTTGAGCTGTAAAAAAGCTCAAAACCGGATCAGGAACCTCTGCCCATAGGAGCCCATTATGGTAACCGGATTGCTTTACATAACATGCAATCCGGTTACTGGCTCCGGATCTGCAGCCTGCAGTAAAAATTCATGCGGCAGCAGTTTTCTAAGCATTTCTGTCAACCACAATGCGGTAACCGGATTGCTCCGGATGTGTAATCCTCAGCAATGCGGTTATCTCTAATTTGTTTGCTGCAGGGATGAACAAAGTGTAAAATGTTTATTAACACATTAAATATTAATAGTAGCTGTGGGCAACATGTCTCTAGGGGGTGCCCACTCCCCCTAGAGACATGCTGTCCACTTCTGTGGGCATGTGAGGGGTTAATGCAGCAGTTATACTATTGCCGGCTTTTGCCAGCTTTTACAAATTTATGAATGAAGCCGCGGCTCCTGACAGTACAGGAGATTCTGTACGCAATGTACGTATAGTATCAGCCGCTGTCCTTGGTCCTGATGCCTTTAACATTAGGTCTATGTGCAGCGCACCGCTGTAGACCTAATGTAACTGCTTACAGGACCCTGGACAGTGGATGATACTATACGTACATTGCGTACAGTATCTACTCTACTGTCAGGAGTCGCGGCTTCATTCACAAATTTATACAAAGCCGACAAAAGCTCACATGCCCACAGGAGTGGACAGCATGTCTCTAGGAGGGGTGGGCACCCCCTAGAGATGTGTTGCCCACAGTTTCTATTAATATTTAATGTTTTAATAAACATTTAACACTTTGCTTATCCCTGTGGCAGCAGGGATGAACAAAGTATACAGTAGCCGCATTGCTCAGGATTACACATCCGGAGCAATCCGGTTACCACATTGCGGTTTACAGCAAACATTTTTGCAAAAAAATGTGCGTGAAGGCAACTGCGGTTACCGCATCCGAATCTGGATGCGGTCACCGCATTTACCTTTCAAAGTGTGTCCCCAGCCTTAGAATATTTTTCTTGTTCTCCTGTTCATTATATAGTAAAATGAGAGCTGTCATTCAAAAGTACAATTCGTTCCACAAAAAAAAAATTCCTTATTTTTCTATATTCATGGAGAAATAGAAAAAAGTTTTGCCTCTTGGAAGAAGAGGAAAAATGGAAAATTAGACCGTGGGTGACGGTGTAAATAACCTTTTCTACAGCCATTGTAAATTATAGTTTTAATTTAAATACCTTTTTAAAATTGTATTTTCTCATACATGTGCCAATAGAGGTAACTTGTCTCATGGTTCCCAATGCCTGAACAAAGGACAGCATAAGGACAGAGACACTATGTGAAATGTATATGAGATGCTCGCATGAGTCTCACATACCTCACCCAGAACGGCCGCTGCCTCTCTGGACGGAAGTGCATCAGCTGCTTGTATTTTTATGCAGCTGATGTGTTCCTCAGAAGATTGAAGAGCTATGAGCTGCTCAATAGGCAACAAAAGAATACTCCTTGAAGTACAACATATTTGGTAAATTTAAAGCAATAGCAGCCTTGGCCATAATTTTTTTTTTTACAATACTAGAGAGTCACTGAGTTACAGATCATAATATAACCCATTTATCTTCATCTTAATCATTATGTCAGTTTTTGAGCTCACATATGTCCACTTGTTCATTTTCTGAGCCAAGCCAGCCAAGCCAGCTTTAAAAAGGTTGTTCAGTCACTGCCTACTGATGACCTATCCATATGTTAGGCCACAAATATGACACCGATCAAAATGAGACCGACCAGCTGTTATTTGCTCCGGTGGCCACTAGATGTAAACACTGTAAATGGAACTGCAAAGCAGCATCTTCAATCAAAGTGTAATGTCCACAGTTGAGTAGGGCAGAACAGCTATTATTCAATAGAACAGAAGATGTTCCGCATTACCCAAATGTGACTGTTATATGCTGACTAGATCTGCGGAACTCAGTTCCATTCAAACTGTTTATATCTCGCATCCGATAAAGAAAATAACTGCTAATTAAGTGGTACCCCAGGTCTAAACTCCTATGATATTGATGACCTTTTATATCCCATTGAAGGGTTGTCCAGTCCTGTGGTGACAGCCTACAGTCACTCTGTATTGCTGCAACATCTGAATCCTTACACCATGCACACCGCACAGGGTTAGGCTAGGGTCAAACCTGCATCAGTCCTCAGGCTGACGATTCGTTTAAAACATAGTTTTTCTCAGCCTGAGCGCATAGTGTTAACGGCATATAACGCTATACGCTGACTGCCTATCACTATGGGTACCTGATGGTTCGCACAGCCGCCGGCTTCACACTCGCGGTTTGTAAAGTTTCCTGTGCACTAAGCAAAAGCGCATATCCTATCCTTGTGTGTGGAGCTGCCAGCTGCACGAAGTATCATGTATCTATAGGGATGAATAGGTAGTCGGCGCATAACGTTACATGTCGTTAATGCTATGCGCTCAGGCTGAGAGAAACTAAGTTTTAAACGGAATTGTCAGCCTGAGGGCTGATGCAGGTTTGACTCTAGCCTCAGGATGATCCTGTGTTTGTGCCAAGACCAAGTGGTCAAATGACAGCAGGTATGTGATTGGCTTACTTCCAGCCACATTCTAACAACATCTATGCAGCCTCCCTCAATTCACTTGTACGAGCATGTCTAGTTGGCACATGACCACGTGTATGCAAATCGCACACTTGACACCCGGCAGCGACACCGGATAATCCTGACAGCATACGGGAAGAGTTCAGAAACCTGCTGTTACATAAAGACTTTAACAAGACCAGACACCCTTTTATCAACTTGTACCATGGAAAGGTTAAAGGATTTGCTCCCTTTCAAACATAATTCATCCCTCACTCCATTTGGTTTTTAAAAAACAAACCATGCTGTACTCACCTTTCTGAGTTCTGCCGTTGAACCAACCCCCAAAGACTCTCGATATTGTGGCATTGGCCATACATCTGATGTCACCTTGACAGCACAGCAGCTCTGAATTGGGGCATTTCAGTG
The DNA here is from genome assembly GCA_033576535.1 of Allobates femoralis. Lineage (NCBI taxonomy): Eukaryota > Metazoa > Chordata > Amphibia > Anura > Aromobatidae > Allobates > Allobates femoralis. The sequence continues at coordinate 194,858,006 of JARQOC010000007.1, forward strand.
TAGATGGAATACCCAGCTCCAGGTTTACTTATTGACTGCTGCTCTGTCAACATGTCAACCTTGCAGTCAATGCTAGACACTTGGAGACTTGTCAGAAAATCTAGGGAAGGTGAATATACCATGCACAACCCCTGTAAGTTTTACTAGTACACTAAACAGTTTAAGAATTTTTTATTACTAAAGAGCCGACTATCATAAGAAGCACCAGGGGCGTAACTACCACAGGTGCAGGGGTTGCGATCGCACCAGGGCCCTGCAGCCTAGGGGCCCAAAAGTCCCTTTGGCCTATAGAAAAAGACTAATACTATTAAAGATTTGCAATAATTGGGGGCCCCGTTGGAGCTTTCACATCGGGGCCCTGGGCCTGAAGTTATGCTACTGAGAAGCACTAACATTTTATAGTAACTGAACTCTTTCTGCTGATTATTGAATTATAATGTAATATGTTAAAATGCGAACCCATTTTTCATGTATTCATTAATCATGTGCGTCATTGTTTATTTTAATTTTGGATTGTAGGGTCCATTTATTCAGAGCTGTGGTAGATACCTATGTACACAGAGATTCTATGAAATTGCAGATTGTATAGTATGTTTCTTTTTTGTATCATAGTTAGCTCAACATAACAAACAAAGAATAATACGTATTACTCATTTTACTAACCTGTTTGCCCTGAAATGGTTATGTTGACTATTGCTCTCATTTGTCTTATCAAACATATAATAGTCAATGGGTCAGCCCAATGCTGAGTGGATCTGTCTCTGAGATGAGAGGAAAAAGTGTCACCAGTTTGACTGTTGTCACAATGTCAGCTGCGGACCGTGGTAATAGAAGAACCCTTTTCCTCAATGTCATCCTTTCACTGATGTTCTTTCTGCTCCCTGCTCATTTTCTTGTCTGTCTAGAAAGTGCTTTGATCATCTCTGCCACTTGAAATATATGATTCGGACGGGAGACATGAGATGAAATCCAGGCATAACACAGGGAATAAAAAAAGCAATTACTGGAGCCAAGACTATATGTTACTATCATGGTGAAATGGCAAAACACGCGTCCTGGTGTTTGGCACATGATTTTAATGCTAGCTGGCCCTTGACTAATGTCATTTATGGAATCAGAGTGAATCAATATGACAGAGTAATGTCGACTCGCTATATTCTGCCTATTTCTTCTAGTTTGCAGATATATACTGTTGGTGGATTATACATTTTAATATTGTAAAAGTTAAAAACTAGGTTTTATAATGGGGGAGAGTGAGACGGGCTAAAAAACATAGTGCACTTTTTTAATGGACTTCAAAACACCAATTAGGATTAGTGATATTGAGGTAGTTTGTCAGTTCTATAAATCAGAATGGCGTACTTGACAGAAAACATCAAGATTATAAATTATGTATTTCATAAATATATTTTCAGAAAATATAACATTCTGCTAGTCATCCATCTCCCAATCTTAGTTCTTTTATGCCCCTTTAAAACTGTAGTTTGCAGAAGTACCATCTTAGGGGGCACAGGATTTATTGATAACACTTTATTATTTTTTTTACATGGGGAACAGAATGAACCAAAAATAGCAATTCTGTATTTTTTTTATTATATTCCTTTTTTCTCATTTATTTTATTTGATGAGTTTATCAGGTGGAATAAATATCTGTTTTCAATGTATTTATTGTTATGTTACTTAAAAGCAATGTCCACAATAACATAGGTCACAAAACCCATATGCAAACCCCGAGTACCATGTCCCACAGTAAAGAAGCACAAGTGCAACATGAGTAGAAATAGTAACTCAGTGACCGCATAAGTATCATATAAAAAATACACTCTCTATTAAATACCATATGTTTTACTTTATAAAACACACCAGATTATAAGACGCTTTCCCAAATTTGGTGAATGAAGAGAGAAAAATTAATTTTTAATGTTAAATGGGGTCCATCTTGTATTGCTAGTGTCCATCTTACAGGCAGCATATATATCACCCATCCTGGTGCATAGCCCCGCATCATGGTACATGGCTCTTCATCCTGGTATAT